>PVKC010001506.1:0-31975 GCA_004027635.1 Crocidura indochinensis
ATGGATGCGCAAAGGAAATAACTTGAGAGGAGGAAGGATGATTAAAGGGGCTGTAAATTTAAGGGAGCCCAGCAGCAGAGTCAGAGTAAAAATAACTACTTGTAGTTTTGAGTGGGAAGTCATGGCTGAGATTTTTTTTTTCCAAATGGAGATAGTATCTCACATTGGACAGGGCACTTGGTGGGAAGGTAGGGGTGCCCTGGCCATGCCAAGGACACACATACATGAAGTGTCCCCAAAGTCTGCAGTGGTGTTAAAGGAGATGCAAGATGTTTGATGCCCGGCCATGCTTAGGGAAGAGTGTGAAATCACCACACACTATAGGGTGTTATTTAGTATTCATTAGTATTGGAAGTGCATTAGTATTGGAATACTCTTTGATGAGTATTTTTGTGAGGATTTCTAGTTTGAGTTTCTATTTTTCTGGGGGACCAGTGAGAATCACATATAAGTACTTTCTTGTGCCAATTTTATTTTCCTTATTCCTGAAGCCACTTTGCTAATGAATCACAGTGAGGACTTACTCCCGGCTGGTAAGCTTGTCTTGCTTTTGGGAAACCAATTACAAAAGTACAACTCATTCTAGGTAAGCTATATCGGCATTTGCTCCCACACACAGATGTCATAGTGATGGACTGAGGGGTAGAAAATTATTGCATGTCTTGATGTGTTTTGTTTGTTTGTTTTCTTAACAGTGAATGAACCTGTATATTGTAAAATGTGGTGTTTTACATGTCAATTCAATTCCTTAATGAAAGAAAAAAAAATCTGTTGATGACCAAAATGGCAAAGTGTAGCTTTTCTTTAATTCAATGTTTTTTTTTTTTTAATTCTTGCTGCTGTTTTTCCTACCACCTTTAAAAAATGTGTTTTGGGTAAAACTCTATATCATGTAGATGCATGATATAGTTCTCATTGGTGACACTCAGGAAGGAGATTTCTTTCCTGGTCTCCCTCTAACTCTGTTTCCCTAGAAGTCAAGCAATCCAGGGTCTGGAAATCTCATAACCCTAACATCAGGCTTCATTTTTCATGAGTCTAAAATACCAATGATGGACTTTCACTTCCATCTCATATTCCCTGCCTCAAAGATGCAGACTAGAAAAATCATAGCCGAGATGGTTTTGAATGAGGCCACTACTCTTTGAGACCGCTCCTAGTCCATACCACACTCACTTCTACCAAATTGAAACAAGGTTCATATCACATAAATTTCAACCAAATCAACTGTCTGAGACTCCAGTAGGCTCCCGTCTCCTCCCAGTGTGGACATGGGTACCTCACATTGTCAGCATTTGAGGAGAGCCTGGACAGTACTTAGGAGGTGTGGGGGTTTTGCCTAGTGTAGTGACTCTATGACCTTGTCAGTAGCCCTCAGCTCCATCACAACATAAGCCTCTCTCTTCCCAGGCCTTCTTACCAAAGTGACTTTTGGGTGACTTCTGGCTATCTGGGTATCAGGGGAGGCCTAGTTAGAAAGTAAAAATGTATCTGTACTTGGAAGAGGAAAACACAAGTAGTGCCCCATTCTCCACTAACCTCCTTCTCCCAGGACAAGCATCTGTAGATGTCTCCTGATTGTTTCTGTCCCATCCTCACTTCCTAACACGCAGAGAGAGAGGGTCGTGGGACAGTGACTCTGAGACGTCCCGTCTGCTTGTTCCACACACAACCCCTGGCTTATAAGTTTTATAAGTAATAGGAAAGCAAAGCAAGGCCCTCAGTTGATAATATCTGTGATCAAATCATGAGAAAAGAAAAGAAGTTAAATGAACACAGTCTTTGGGGTCAGCTCCATTCTGTAGATATCCACGGTGGGCCTTTGATCACAGCTAGATTCACAGTGATATCACACAGTTGTTACTCATGTAACAGCTAAATGTTTCCAGTTTTATTTTTATTAAATGTGGCAGCTTCACACTGAGCTCTGGATTCCTACCGAGTCAAGACGGCTCTAGAGTTAGGGGCGATTTCTCCTTCCCTCCCCATAGGGCAATCACAGCTAACTCAGAACCCCTGAGCTGGGCCCTGGGCCACCCATAGTGTCCCCTGTTCCAGCGTGCAGTTCCCAACCCCACTTCCCAATAGAGATTTGTATAAGGTGTATGTATGCTTGTGCAATGATTTTAAAAAAAATCAGCTTTGGAAAACAGTGTATTTATTAAAGAAAATCACTTATGGGGCATGTACAAAATTGTTAAAAAAAAAACCTACAAAAAATTAAAAAAATATCACACCCCACATTCAATTTCCCCAGTAAAGTTGTTTTTGTGGAATTTCTGTGTTGTTAAATAAAGGACTTTAGTATTCAGAATATCTCTATTTTTCCATGAACACATTTTTATTGGTGGGACTTTAATGAGCATCTGAGCCTGAAAAATACTGTTTTGTTTATAAAACATTAATAATTCTAAACATTTCTTATATCAGCAGAATTATTGTGGTTCTTATTATTTTATAAAACATACCAGTTTGGGTGATTTTTGCATTTTCTTATTTATATATATTTGTGAGAGTTTTGTCATTTTGCTTTTTCTTTCCACACTGGTCAGTGCTCAGGGGTTCCTTCTGGCTCTGAGCTCAGGAATCACTCCTGGCGATGCTTGGGAGAACATGGAATGCCGGGTATCAAATCTGCAAATGCCCTCCCCAATGTGCTATTGCTGTAGCCACTCTTTTCCTAATATATTTTTGTCTTTCTCATTTACTTAAAGAAAGGAGAAAAGAAGAACATGCTCTTTTCACCTTTCTGAAGGAGATTTTTGTTGGAATCTTTAAATGTCATCCAAAACAGGAAGAAATGAATATGCCCATTTTCTTCTTTCTTTCTCCACCATAAGTGGGCCAGAAAAGCAGTCCTAAATCACTTTGGCTATGAGTGAAAGACCGAGGCCTACTGCTAATACTTTAGAGCATTAATGTGTAGGGACTTTGTACAACATGGAATTCTCTCTACAGCCACTCTATCCATAATTGCAGAGAGGGTTTTTTCGTATCATTCTTTTTCATTATGAAAGATGGGTTTCACCCATGCTGCTTTGGAAGGAAATGTGGTTATTCCTTATTTCATTGCTTCTCAGAACGAAGTATAATTTTGTCTTATGCCTTATAAGCTACGAGAAATGTAGAATAGTTTTCTCCCTGGAAAATCCTTTAAGTGGTTGAAAACACAAAACGTCAAACAATGGAAGGAATTTATATCAGTAGGAAACTATTATCACATTAGGAGTTTTCTGTACATTTTATCAATTTCAGAAGATGTTCTGTTAGTATTGGATCACAAATCTAAAAGATCTTGGCCACCACAACAGAACAGAATAATATAGGATGAGAAAAACCAAGAAAGTCAAAGTAGGAGAAATCCTGGTGTGTAATGATTTTTTTCAGGTGAGTTGCTGAATTTTTATCATGTTTTGGAAGAAGCACCAGCCATATGGTGAGCGTACAAAACTGTCTCACAGATGCTTTACTTAGACTCTGCAGGGATACATACACTTGGGGGTTTCTATATAATATGAGGAGGATTCTAGAAAATAGTTAGAGCCAACCAAAAGAGAGCAAGGAGAAATTCTACAACTTACTTATGTTGATTCTGTGCGACATTGGGTCAAAACATGCTTATTGGTCAAAATTTGTCTTATGTGTATATTTTATGTAGAAACTATTATTTTTCATTGCATTTCCACTCTCAATTTAATGTCTCTTTGTGAAGGGAAAATTGTTATTTAAAGTAAAAAATGAATACAAAGTAGTATAGTATATGAAAATTTTGCTTATTTGAAGATGTTTCTAACCTTTTTTTTAAATGATTTGAAGATCCATTTTTTGTCCTTTGTAAATTCAGGATTTGGGGGAAACTTTTAAATCAATATTTCTTATTTTTCAATGTATTTATATAAAATGAAAATGTCAACCAAATTATCTTTTTAGTCTAAGTCTGCTTTGTTTATTTGCAGTATGTGACTTTGATAGAAATTCTGGTTAACAGGTGTCATTGGTTCCTAAACTGGAAGAAGGCTACATATCTCTCTCCAAGAACAGTACTCTTAAAAGCTACTCTTTTTTTTAAGGTACTCCATATTTATTCAGATTTCTTTTTTTTATTTTATGGAGACAAAGATGCAAAGAAAGAGGACAAGGTAAAGTTATAGAGGGAAGACAATCACCCATAAACAGAATTCTCAGAAGAAATCCCCTTGCTGACATCTTAATTTTGAACTTTCAGCCAAAAACACATTAAGAAAAATAAAACAAAACACATGCGCAATTACTTTGTCCCTCAAGTCCACAGATTGTAGTACATTATAACATTTCTTAGCAGTACACAAAGCAATCTAAAGCCACACAATTTATGTAACTCCTTTAACCTTGAAGGCGTATTTTTTACAGTTCCATGCACATGCATATTAATTTAACCTTAAAAGTTTAAGTGATAGACCTTGAGACTTCCTGATCTGAAGTTTAATACTATTATATTAGTCTGCTTTTGACTTTTTTTAAATTTATTTAAAGAAAATATATCACATAGTTGACACAATTGATCATAATACATTTGTTTCAGGAAGAACAAAGGCAAAGTTATTTAAAAAAAATAGAAAGACTAATGAGATGGAAGAGAAAAAAGGGTTCGATAGCAAGTATATTTTTGAAAATCATTGAATGACCAATTAACTCATTAAAGGCTCAGCAGAAGGTTTAATAAGCTTTTCTTCTCCTTTTTTCTCTTCTTTTCTTCTCTTCTTTTTTTTCTCTTCTTTCTTTTCTTCTCTTCTCCTGACCATGCTCAGGGGTTTCTCCTAGCTCTATGCTTAGAAGTTGCTCCTGGTAGGCTTCAGGGGATTATATGGGATGCCGGGATTCGACCATTGACCTTCTGCATGCAAGGAAAACACTTTACCTCCATGATATCTCTTTGGCCCCTGTCTCCTTTTTTTTTCTTTAAGGATGAGAGTTAGAGGAGTAATAAAAATTATTAATAAAAAATAAAAGGGAAAAAAGAGTTAAAGGAGTACAGTAAAATGGTGTTAGAGTGGCAATTGTTTGCATAGGCCCAGTGAAATATGGGAAATGTGGAAAAGAAAAGCTTTGACCTAAATACAAGGAGATCTTACCCCTGAAGTTTTCTGGCAAAAGACCAACTCTTGGCTCCAGGCATATTAGATTATCCAACCCAAGTCATTGTCTGTAGTGCCAATACACTTTTTTTTTCACACAATCACTGTTTTGGTGTCAGGTTTCTGTAGTTAAAGATCCTGAAATCTGTACATATCCTACATGCTTTGGATGATGTGGAGTGTCCTCTAGTTTCACCTCACAATTAGAGGACAATGCAGAGAGCCCTGTCCTGAAAGCAGGTGGTTGTTAAGTCTTCTGGGTGTTAAGGGAAGTCTCTTTTGAGTAGGTCGATGTCAGAGCATTGGTATGGTCTTCCCTCGTAGAGGATTGCACCCAGATGATGTTATAGACAGCTGTGGTTGTTTCATAGATCGCAGCGCTGGTTCAGAGGTGAATGGACAATGCCCATTCTTCTGAGGCCTAAGCCAGATCATTATGACAATGTTCAGGGTGTAAGGTCCCATTGCGTTACAAGATTTGAGTGTTACTATTAGATAAGAACATGTTTGTATGTGTAGTATTTTCCCATTTTAATTGCCTATGCAAAAGAAGAACAATACCACATGACGTTATTGGTGCATGTGGAAGCTGCTGGAACAAGTCCAACAATCCCCGTAACTTGGTTCTAACATAAACTTTAAACTGAGGGACTCTTGTACCATACTTCCTTATTAAACAGATCACAAACAGAAGAACAGAAAAAACAGTGAAGAAAATAGTCACTGTATAAGAGAATATTTAGTAAGAGTTATAACTGTTAAGGAAATACATATAAAATTTACAGGGGTCCCGAGAGATAGCATGGAGGTAAGGCGTTTGCCTTTCATGCAAAAGGTCATCAGTTCGAATCCCGGTGCCCCATATGGTCCCCCGTGCCTGCCTGCCAGGAGCAATTTCTGAGCATGGAGCCAGGAGTAACCCCTGAGCGCTGCCGGGTGTGACCCAAAAACCACCAAAAAAAAAAAAAGATTTACAAAAGATACATGTCCCTTTTATGTCTTTTGAAATAGTTGGGGGGGGGGTATTAAATCAGGTACACCACTTTGGTCTGTGATTAGGCCTGTGCAGTACTGAAGGTAAAAAGGGTAAATGTGGGGTAATGATGCTTGGGGTTAAGGAAGTGAAGGACTAGAAATAAGCTTGTAGGGCGGTGGGCAAGGGCAGAATACAAGATGGACATTCTGCATTTGCAAAACATACATTAATCATAGGGAATGCTATTAATATATCCCCCCACTGTTTTGAAAATGAAGATCTGTGAGGAAAAAACGTTGCCCGTGACTGCACCAATGCCACCCAGCAACTCCCAGCACCCCAAGGTAGGGAGAAGACCTTTGGCCTGAGGTCTCCCCAAACCCCATGCCTGCAAGAGCTAGCCTCCAAAACAGAAAAGGATTCAGTATAGAACCAGAAGCCAGAATCTGCCCACCCTCCTCCCCACACCCCTCCCCTCTAGAGCAGGGTGAGGGGCAGGAAAAAACGGGGGGTCCCCTTTAGAGTCCTCCCGGCACCCAGGAATGGCCTGGAGTCGGGGGGAAGGAGAGGGGGATGGCTGGGGGCCTGCCAGGCTTCCCAGCAAACCCCCCCCCCCAAGCTAGGGAGAAGGTCTTGGACCTGGGATCACCCAAAACCCCATGCTGGCAAGAGCTAGCCTCCAGAATAGAAAAGGATTCAGTATAGAATCGGAAGCCTTAAAAGCTACTCTTGTGTAAACTACACGGGAAGCATTTTTTCATACAGGACTGGATTACATGCTAAACTTAATAGCTATATGGTAGGAAAATGTAGTTGTCTTGAATTGTGATTGGATGCTTAAACCTATTCTGAAAAGTCTGAAGAATAATCAGGCTCAGCAAAGAACACCTGGGAGGGGAGGTTGTCAGAGAAGGGCATGTGTGTGTGTGTGTGGGGGGGGGGGCTCCTTACCCTTTGGCACCTTCTCAAGCACACAGAACTGATAAGGGCATTTCTCCATATGACTCATATACCCTTTCCATGAATTGTCTTCTAATTTTATTTATTGCTTGTAAAATCTCAATTTATCATTTGTATTTAGTGAATGGTGTATTGTACATAGATTGATAGATATGTGTGTGCATGTGTCCGTATGTGTGTGTGTGCATATGTGGATTCAGAGGCTAGGCCTCACCACATTTAAAGGCTCTAGGCTCCTGCTTAGCCTAAATGTGGTCACAGATGCAACTGACCTGGGTTACTTACCAGTGTCCAGTACTGATCTTGCTCTCTGGTATTCAGGTTAGGAAGGACGCTCCAGGGGCTTTCTAAAAGTTTGCTTTTTTTTTTAATAAACTAATTGAAAATTGTGTGTACAGTTTGCTCTCTATAATACTTTTCTTCACCCAGTTCACACATTCTCGGACTTTGTATACATGATTAAGGGCACCTGATGTGACACATGTGTGACCCAATCATAGGTTCTAGACTCTGAGAGTGGAAAGTCCTTTATCCCCACTGAGCACATGATATCTATAAAGCAACGGTTGAGAAGAATATTGTGAAGAGTCTTAGTGTTGGCCAAATTCTTCCATATTCAGCCAGCATGATTGTGTGTCTCCAAACATGCCAAGCACTCAATGACTGAACCCTGGTTTCTGGCAAGTGTTGCTATGGTTTACCAGTGAATGGTCAAACTACAGATCCTGATGCATTGAGGCTGTGGGAAATGTTCACTGTGCATACAATGGCATTGGATGGCTGGAGAAGGATAAGAGTGATATAACTTTCCATTTCCTCTCATGGGAGAGAAAGCCATGGGGTGGTCACCCCTGAGCCAGAGACCAGAAGACTGGACTATTCATGAGGCACTGAGGGATGCCACTGCTGTTCCCCACAGAACCACATGACAGCTACCTTATCACCCCCTTCCTGCAGCATGTGGGAAGCACACACATCCCCCAACCTTATGTGCTCCAGCTGAGCTTCACCTGGGACGCTTAGCGGATCTGCAAGGAGTTGGCCCAGCCCTGATCTCAGCCGCTGGACCCACATCTCATCCTTTTACTCTGGAGGGGCCCATCTTGTTGTCATTGTTCACACCTAAGACCCTTCTTTCCCCCTCTTTTCTTCCAGATACTGGATTTTTCTTCTTCAAAATTTGGCTACAGCTGCCCCTTTGGGCAGGAATCTGCCTCTCACTCGGGACTGGCAGAGTCACCCTTACAAGATCTTAGTGTAGCTCACACATTGCAACTGTCATTACTGATGTGTGAATTTGCCCAGTAGTTGACAAGCACCTACTGAGGCAACTAAAACATGTTCATCAGCAGATAGCACAGCATCTGCTTTCAGTGCATGTCTATTCTCCAGTGGAAAGGAAGTCCATGAGCACGATGGACTTCTGTTCTTCTGTCTTTTCTTCCATGGAAAGGAAGGCCATGAAGAAGCAGTGGCATGCAAGTGGCATCAATGCATTGCGTGTTCAGCTTAGAACTGAATAGAAGAGTAGGAATGTCAGTGGGCTGAAAGGCTGAGACACTTCCATGGAAACTGAGAGATAGGTTATCTGTGAACGTGACATTTGATGTAGGGTCTGAAGGAGTCAAGGAAAGAGGGAAATTATTTGAGGACCCTGCAGGCAGCCTGCCCAGTAATGAAGCCATAGTGGACCTAGGGGTAGGGGTTAAAAGAGAGGAGGGGGAGTGTGGTAGGGCCAGTAAGTGAATTTAGTTTGCATAGTATCTTGTCCCAAACTTGAACTCAGAGGAAGGAAGAGTTGGGGAGAAACAAACCCATTTGAGGTTCTGGAAGGATCCCTTTGCTTTCTGTGTTGAGAGCAGGCCATAGAACATCAAGAGATGGGAGAGGGAGTCCAGTTGGCCTTCATCTGTTTGGAACCAATAGGATCACCCAAGTGAAGTGAGGGTATGGAATCAAGTGGTGTGTCAAAAAAGGTTGAATACAGCACACAGTGTGAGATAAGAGAATTTAGCCCATAAACAAGTGAGTGCTAGTCCTAGAAGGGAAAGAGTTCCTTGAGAATGGCATTCATGTGACTTTGCAGTATTGGTTTGAAGAATTAGAACTTAAAGATGCCACTGAGTGAGACGGGAGAGCAGGATTTTTGGCTTTGCAAATACTCAGGGTAAGCTGCTTCTTAGACATCCAAGTAAAAGCAGAGGAGAAGATCACTTACAGACAAACATATATACCATACTGGAGACTGCAGAAGCTTCTCAAAGGAGTGAGTGAGACGGGGTGGGGGAAGGGGAGAGGATTGGATTAGAGTCTGTATCTCATTTGCCAATGGAAAGAAGAAATGGACACCCAAGGGGAATTCTGTAAATAACTTCTCCCATTTCCCCTGTTGTTCAACAGGGCTCCCCTGTTGAACCCTAGTCACCCCAAATCCTTATCTTCCCCAGGAGACATTTAACCCTCTTGATGTATCTATCCCCTATCCATTACATGCAAAAGTTCATAGTTACTCGTTTAGCTATACATTCACATGCAATCTTTTTAACTATAACTTCATTAAGGCAAAAGTGTGAAACTACCTTGGGTTTGATCCCTGATATGGACATGGTCCCCTCAGACTCACGGAGTGATCCCCAAGCACAGAAACTGAAGTAAGCCCTAAGCAATGCCAGATGTGCTCAAAAATAAAAAAAATAATCAAAAGGTGTAATGTTGACTATAATTAAAACATTTTTAAATCAAGCATAATTCTACCCAAGATGGTTTAAATAATTATTTTGTTCTTAAATTCTTTGCAGATAAGTTCATTAAAAGGTGAAATTATTGGGCTAGAGCAATAGCAAAACTGTAGGGTATTTGCCTTGCATGCAGCTGATCAGGACTGAGCCAGGACCAATTCAGGACTGACCTGAGACTGATCTGGGTCAATCCTAAGCATCCCAGAGGGTCCTTCGAGTCTGCCAGGAGTGAATGCTGAGCACAGAACCAGAATTAACCCCAGGTTTGGCCCAAAAACAAAAACAAAAACATGATGAAATTATTATCTTCTCTTGTAGGCCTGAAATGTCTGAGCAGACAGCGAACAGATGCTGTTCAGCCACAAATGGAAAGTTGAAATAGTTTGGTTGACTCCCAGCCGCAGAGGGGAGAGACAGGAACTTCAGGTTTTTCTAAGCTTCCCTTCACAAGGGAAGAGTCTAGCCTATGACTAAAAATATCAGAATGCAAATCTTCTTGTTGTTTTGGGGCCTGTGTTCTGAATTCTCAAGTCAGCCAGGCACATTTTTTATTAAAAGCCTAAATGCATCACAAGAACGTGGTCAAGAACAGTCCTTTCTATTTTGCAGGGATTGTTCTTATAACCAGATTTTTCCTAGTAAGATACTAGTTCCAGTTTCAACTCACTATTTAGCAGAATCTCCCCATTCCTCCAGTTCTCTCCAGAACCCATTATGGAGAGCTCTGCAGAACAAACACAAGATAGTTCTCAATCAGAAAGGACTGAGGATTTCAGCCCACCGAACTCTGTAGAAGGTTAGTTAGGCCCAGAAACACACACACACCAGCAAAAACTGAGGTACCGTTTTTGTTTTTGTTTTCCATTTCACAGAAAAGCTTGAAACTCTTGTAAAATGTCAAAGTTGAGTTTTTAATTTAGTTCAATGGAGTTTAGCAATAAAACCACCAGCGTGCCTTTCTCTGAATGGTAGGATAGTCTAGTCCCAGCAAACAGCCACAGAACCAGGCTCTGGGGGTCCTCACAGCACACAGCATCACGAAGCCTTGAACCCAAGAAGCGACTATACATCCTGATGTCTGAAGCCTGTCAGAGCTGCACTCTGAAATAATGTTTAAAGGAAGTTAGAAAATGGATGAAGAAGATCTCATTGTTGTTTTGATTTGCATCTCCATAATGATTACTGATGTGAAGCATTTTTTCATATGCCTTTTGGCCATTTGTATTTCTTCTATGAGAAATTGTTCATTTCTTCTCCTCACTTTTTGATGGGGTTAGATTTTTTTCTTGTTAAGTTCTGTCAGTATCTTGTGTAGCTTAGATATTAGCCCCTTGTCTGGTAGGTATTGAGTGAATAGTTTCTCCCATTCTGTGGGTGGCTTTTGTACTCTAGGCACTATTTCCTTTGAGGTGCAGAAGCTTCTCAATTTAATTATACTTCCATCTGTTTATCTCTGCTTCTACTTGTTTGGAGAGTAGTTTCCTCCTTGAAGATGCCTTTAGTCTCAATGTCATGGAGTGTTTTACCTATGTGTTGTTCAAAATACCTTATGGTTTTGGTTCTGATCCATTTGCATTTGACCTTTGTGCAAAGAATAAAAACTATCAGTGCTAGTGGGGGTGTGGGGAGACAGGAACTCTCATTCACTCCTGGTGGGAATGTCATCTAGTCCAGCCTTATGGAAAACAATATGGAGATTCCTCAAAAAACTGGAAATTGAGTTCCCATATGACACCACTCCTAGGGATATATCCTAAGAACACAAAAATTCAATACAAAAATCCTTTCCTCACACCTATATTCATTGCAGTGCTATATACAATAGCCAGATTCCGGAAACAACCAAGATGCCCATCAAGAGATGAATGGCTAAAGAAACTATGGTACATATACACTATGAAATATTATGCAGCCATCAGAAGAGATGAAGTCATGAAATTTTCCTATACATGGATGGACAAGGAAACTATCATGCTGAGTGAAATAAGCCAGAGGGAGAGACACAGAATAGTTTCACTCATCTATGGGTTTTAAAAAAAAACACACAAAAGACACTTTTGTAAAAATGTTCAGTGACAACAGAGATGAGGGCTGGAAGGATCGACTTTTGATATGAAGCTCACCACAAATAGTGGTGAGTTTAGTTATAGAGATGACTACACTAACAACTATGATGACAATGCTAATGAGTGAGAATGCCTGTCCGAATACAGGCAGGGGATGGGGAAGGAGGGAGATGGGAGCATTGGTGATGGAAATGTTGCACTGGTGAAGGGGGTGTTCTCTTTATGACTGAAACCCAACTACAACCATGTTTGTAATCATGGTATTTAAATAAAGGTATTATTAAAAAAATAAAACATTCTAAACCTTAAAAAAAAGAGAGAGAGAAAACACATGAAAGATGTAACTCAAGCCATGACTAGTACTAGATTCGTACTTGTTAAGACTTTGACACGGTGTGTTTTCATCCCTTCAACAGCTTTGCCATTAGGATTCCCATGGTATTGTGTAGATAGGAGGGATGCTGAATCATTCTGGTGGGGGGGGACGCAGTCACAGCCCCCACATTGTATACCATATGGATACATTCTTGATGCTAATCGTCACCAACGATAGGCAAATATAACCCTTTCTTGGTTTGGATTGGAAATGACTGTTGATCCTCTCTGAGAGCTAAAAACTGCCTTTGACAGAAGAACCTGGGCTTCATCTGCTTCGAGTCGCTTTAATTAGAATTCTTTAATTGTTTCTGCAGCTGCCACCAGAGTAAGCTCTAAAATATCCATTGTAATTGGAAGATAGATTTGCATTTGCTTCACAAGGTAAGAGTAATGGGTCTCACTTTGGGAACTTGAAGACCCCGATGCTGCTGAGGTCCTAGGTGTATCCCTGCCAGACCTCTTTTGAGCTCTTTTGTACATACAGGAACTGTTCCACCTACTTACTAACAAAAAAGACATCAGCAAAAATTATGCCAGAGGAGGCTCATCTAGCCCTTTACTCAGAGACTTATTCAGAAAGCAGTGGGTAAATGGATCTTTCAGTAGCAAGGCATGGTTTGGAGAAGGTCTTTTTCATGAGGTCCATGGCTTGCAAAAGCAAGCATGGCCCCTCATACCATTCCTTATGCCCAGTGCCCCAGAATATCTCACAGCCACGTCCCAGAAGGGAAGAATCAAACCAACACCCACAGCTTCATGATCCCATTTCCCCTATCTCAGTCTCAAGTTAAAATGGAACCACCAAATCAGATGATTAGAGTCAGTAAAATTAGCCCTTTTGTATTTTAAGAGCAAATAAAGTCTATTTTCCCTGAGGAAGGCATTGAGCCAACTGTATTTATAATCATTTTCTCCATAAAGAATGTAGGAGCAGAGAGATCACCCAGGCTAAGTAAAAAGGGGCATTGTTTTTGTTTCTGGTTTTGCTTTGATTTGGGACGCATACTCGTGATATTCAGGAATCATTCCTGGAAGAATCCAAGGGACCATATAAGATCCTATAAGCACCTTACTTGCTACACTATCTCTCCAGGCCCACAGGGGCATGATTATCTCTATTAACTGTGACCCTTTTGCATTAAGGACTGGGGGCAGACCCACCTACGTACTGGCTTTATCCAGTCCATATCTGTCAGCACATGGCCTCTAACACCACTCAATGTTCAATTTTTCATTTCTAGAAATCTCTCAGGGGAGTATGGGAGGGATTTATTTCCCAATAAATCCAGCAAAAATTGAAAAATTTATTCTTGGTAGGCCCAACCCTAAATTGGATTCTCTGCCCAAACTCAATGAGTTAAAGTAATAAAAGCTTTGGTGAATCTTAAGCAAATCAAATATATAAAGTTTGGATTCATTTGAATCTCCTTTTAAGATCTGGGGAGATGCAAGTAGAAAGATAGTATAGGAATACCGTGCTTACATGTGCCTGACCCAGGGTTGACCTCCAGCACCTCATATGGTTCCCCCACAACATGGCTGTAAGTGCTCCTTGAGCACAGAGCCAAAAGTAAGCCCAGAACACTGTCATGTACCTCCTCAAATAAACCAAAAGAGAGAGAGAGAGAGAGAGAGAGAGAGAGAGATCTAGTAGAGACGAACCTCTCCTAGCAATGCCCTTTGAGAAACAAAAGTAATTCTCCAGGAAAAGTCAGAGCATAATTATTAGAACCATGAAAAAATATTCATCTCAGTCAGAGAAAAATGGAAGGGAGGAAGGACTGAAGAAAAGGGAAGGGAAAAGTGCGAAATTACGTGAAAAAAGAAAGGAGAGATGAAAGGATGTAAAGGAGAGGAGGAAGGAAGGGAAGTAAGGGAGGAAGGGGGAAAGGAAGAGGGGAAAAGGAGAGGGAAGAAGTGGAGAGGAAAGGAAAATGAAGAAAGAGGGGAAGGGGAGGGAGGAAAAGAAGAGGAAGGAAGAGAGGGAGGTAGGACGAAAAGGAGGGAGCGTAAGTAAAGTTCTGTGAAGGTTAATGAACAGGAAAGAACCAGGAGATAGAACCAGAAATGGAGTCTTCAGTGGAATCCTAATAGGATAATTAATTCTGTATAATTGTTTGATAACTCTATTTGGTTACTTGAAAGATCCATTTTTGCTAAGTAGCCACGTCTATGCAGAAACACACTTGCAGCTACAGGCACATCTAGTGTCCATCTCCCTAGCTGGGTCTATACCAACACCCTGTTCTGGAGCAGAAATGACAGTCTGCGATGACTTGGATGTTCAGCAAACACACATGATCCTCTACTGCTTTACTGAAATGTTTTCTCACATTGGCTCTAGGTTACCCAGAGAGACTTGACTGGACATTATTTCCTTCTTAAATTAAATGAGACAGGGTCAGAACTTGAAGCACAAACCAGGTTTCGTCAATGACTAGAACATGTTTCTCAGTTCCCTTCATTGTCCATAACTTGTGGCTTCACTGGCACGTCTCAGGCTCTGCCCTTCAAGTCTGATGGAAAGCAAAAGGCTGAAACATAAAAATAGGGTCCATTTTTTTGATTTGTTTTCTTTTTCACTTTGCTTTTTGATCCACACCTGGAGGTGCTTAGGGATTACTCCTGGCTCTACACTCAGAAATGACTTCTATTGGACTATGGATGCCAGGGATTGAACCCAGGTCAGCCTTGTGCAAAGCAAAAATCCTCTCCTCTGTGCTATGGCTCCAGCCCCCAAGTAGGATCCATTTTGCAGGAAAGTTGAGAGCCTGAAGATAGAGGCCAGCCACTGTGCTTTCACCCATTTCCCAGTCACTCTTCTCATCTTCCTGAGGGAATGTTCCGAGAAGAGGGAAAGTGACCAGGGCACCTTAGAAAAAATCCGAGGTGAAGCAAGCCTGGCCCTCCTTGAGGGCCATGTTGCCTACCAGCAGTGTTACTGGGGAGCTCTGGGGACTCCATGAGCTGAGCCCTAATCTAGGCTCTGATTGATCAGAAGCTATTTCCCAGCACTCCTCCACCACCTCAACCAGCCTCCTGCCTCTCACTCACCATTGTCCTGCCTCCCCCAAGTGCTCTGACCCCCACCCCACCCCCACCTCCTGCTAGCCAGCAGGAGTCCTTTTGGGGACCAGCCTTGCAAGCAAGCTCCAGTTGCCCAGTTTCAGTCCTGCCATAAGTCCTCATTACCTGCTGCTTCCCTCCCTGCAGGCCTGTCCTCCCCTCGGCCACTATCCCTGTGCTGTGAGCACTTCCACCTCTCCTAGCCTGTCTCGCAGTAGTCCTCCTGGTTTTATATCACCCTCTTGTTCTGAAAGAACCACCTTCAGGGGCCTCCCCCCACCTCACTTGCCCCCGCAACTCACCAGAGCCTTCCTCTTCAGAGCCCTTTAGAGCATTGCCCTGGCGAAGCAGCTAAGTGACTACACAGAATAAGCCTCCATAAAGCTGGTGGAAAAGCTATTTCAAAGCATTTGTGTTTAACCCCTTGCTGTCCATTTTGTGCAGGGGGTTATGATGTGGGAGTTCTCCTCAGGGGAGTGGCAGTACCTGGGCAAGACAGCTCCCGACCTTTCAATATTTCTCCATTGCCGTGTATCCTTCACACACCCCCAAACCCTGTAGACATTATCAGGGATGCCCTTTCCCTTGGGGCCCTGGAGCCTGGCCCACTTCCAGACTCTGGGCTCACTTCTGGCTCACTTCAGCTGTCTCCACTGGGGCCTGTGTGTGCTCTTTCCTCTCCTCTAGATCAGCTGCCTCCACTCACATCCTTGTTCTCATGCCACCATTCCTGGTCACCCACATCCTACCTGCATCCCCAGGAGAGATCTCAGTGCCAAAGGTCCAGGTCTAGGATGTCTCGAAGTAGGGCAGATCCCAGGAATTATGAGAGTAGCAACTAACCTGAGTGATAGTGGTAAACATAGGAGAGGAGTCAAGAATAGGACAAGATAGAGATAAAGGACTTGGGCAGGGAGAGAGGCAGAGAGAGAGAGAAAGAGAGAGAGAGAGAGAGAGAGAGAGAGAGAGAGAGAGAGAAATGACCCTGATCTCTCCCAAGTCAATGAATACAGCCTTATTGGTTTCACATGTTTTAGCTTTTCACCACATCTGCTTTCATGTATTTTCCTAACTCGAACCTACTCTGCCCTTTCTCTCCTGGGGCAAGCATGCCATTGACCCCTTCTCAGTGAGTTCCCTTATATCCAAGCCACATTGGAGCTAGGTGGAAAGAACCAATTCAAGGCAGCCTGTTCCTTCTTGCAGTGTCAAACAAGACTCAGTCAAACAGCAGGGAGAGATTTTGATTTATTTTCTGGGTTTTGGGGGGCACACCCAGCAGTGCTCAGGGGTTACTCCTGGATCTACATTTAGAAATTACTCCTGGCAGGCTCAGCTGGACCAAGTGGGATGCTGGGGATTGAACTTGGGTGGGTTTCATGCAAGGCAAATGCCCTCCCACTATTATCACTCCAGCCCCCAGATCTTGAAACTTAAGGTAGTAGACATAGCTTCACTTTCCATAGCGGCTTCCAAAATCAGAATCTGGGTGTGAATTGAAAATGACTCTAATGGGCAGGAGAGATAGCATGGAGGTAGGGCATTTGCCTTGCATGCAGAAGGATGGTGGTTAGATTCCCAACACTCCATATGGTCCCCTGAGCTTGCCAGCAGCGATTTCTGAGCATAGAGACAGGAGTACCCCTGAGTACTGCCAGGTGTGACCCTCCCCCCCAAAAAGGAAGAAAATGACTAGTGAGGGGAAAGTGCACAGACAAGAGCCCCTGATTAATGCTAACGCTATGCATTATGCAACACGACCCATAAGCTAGAACATTCTCCTTAGATAGATGCTACGAGCCCCTAATAATTTATGGCTGACTTTCCTAGGAGCTAGCAGCTAGATTTATGATTTACTAATTGAAAAGAGTTGATCAGAAGGGTCCTCTCTCCCTGCATGTCATTTTCTGATGAGCCAGCCGAAGCCTCCAAGTTAGCGGTGAAAGAAAGAGATTGAACTAAAGTGTTTCCCTTCCCACCTACCTACTCAACTCCTCAGATAGAAAGAAGTCTAGCCAGTGCTACCATCATCAAATTAGACAAGGGTCTCATAGGGAAAGGATTCAGAGGCACCTTCCCAGTGGATTCTGTGTCCTTACTACAGGAGTAAAGACTTGACTCATCTGAGAGTCAGGAGGGGAGAAGGTGGTAGAGGAAAAGGAAGTACAGTCAAGTAGCTATTTTGGGGAGTAAGAATAGGAGTTGTCCTGGGGTGAAGAGAGTGGGCTCACTGGGCTGGGGGAGACCACATCTGTGGTCACTAATCACAGGCCTGTCCATAGGAGTATCCCTGTGTGCGTGGCCACTGGGGCTCTGTTCTGATGCACAAGGGGCAAAGCAGAGGTGTCCTGAACAGTAAAGATGAGAACCATTAAAGTGGCGACAAGAGTCCAAGAGTTTGTTGGAATGGTGGCACCCTCTGGAATGAGATGCCTTTAAAAAAAATAATAAATGTGGAGCAAGAGCAATAGCATAATGGAGAGAGCATTTACCTTGCACAAACCAACCGGAGTTCCATTTGATTCATCCCTGGCATCCCATATGGTCCCCTGAGCCTGCTAGGACTGAGCCAGGAGGAATCCCTGGGCAATACCAAGTATAGCCCTAAAACTAAATAACAACAACAACAACAACAACAACAAAAATACATTAAAGCTATGGAGCAACGAATTGGAGTCAGGAAAATCAATAAGAGTCAATCAGCTGAATGTTTCAAGTTTGGGATCATGATGGCAAGACGGCAGATGAAGAGCAGAAGGGACGTCATCTCCTTTGGGCAGACATCTGGCAGCCTTGCCCAAAGTACATATTTGAACAGTATTCTCTTGATTATCTGCTAAACAAAGTGAGTTTGCTCCATGCATATGAATGCACACACGTCTTACAGTTATCCTCTAATTGATTTGTATATGGTAAACTTATACAGAGAGATCTGGGCATGCAAAGTGTCTATTTAACACATTCTCCTTTTTTAAGGATCCTAGGAATCATTGCAACCATGCCATTCCCCCATATTATTGTTTCTTGGCAAGATGGCCCTATTTTTTTAATATATTGACTCTAGGAAGGGAGAATCCTGAGAACATCAGTCATATGAAACTTTTGGAAAGCATTTACTAAGTCCAAACCTTTTAAAAAGCAAAGACTAGTCAACTTTGTGTACATGATTTCAAGACAAACTACACCAGTCGTTTTATTGTCTTTCTTCTTTTTCAAATCTGTTTTCAATTCCTTTTTCTTTTAATATCATGTTTAATCATTCACCAGTTCTATGACAATTGTAATATCTCACATATACTTTAGTTGGCTTTTCTTTGCTTACTAATATGATTTTTTTAAGATGGCTTTCTTTGATTTTGTTGCAATCTTATAATTTGTTGGGAATGAGTTTTTATATATATGTATATATATGCATATATAATTTAATCCTCCCTCCCATACGAATGAGAGTTTTGCCAGGTAGTGGACTCTAGGTTGGAAGTTTCTTTCATTGAGTCGTTGAAGTATGTCATTCCACTGTCTTCTCTTGCTTGAATTGTTTCAAATGGGAGATCTGGTTTGATTCTTATGTTCCTTCCTTTGTACTTGAGTTTTTCTCCCTTATTGCTTTAAGGAGTTCACCTCTCTCTCTCTCTCTCTCTCTCTCTCTCTCTCTCTCTCTCTCTCTCTCTCTCTCTCTCTTTCTGCCATTTGGATTACTATATGTCTTAGTGTTGGTTTATTAGGGTTTATTTTATTAGGGACTCTTTTTACCTCCTGGATTTGCACCAGAGCCTCTTTCCAGAGAGTGGGAAAGTGTTCTACTATTATTTCCCTGACCATTTGTTCTTCCCCTTTCCCTATTTCCTCCCCTTCTGGTATTCCTACAATTCGTTGATTATTTCTTTTGTCTTTGTTCATTAAATACCTAACTTTTTCTTCCAATTCTTTACCTTTTATTTTCTTACTGGCTTCTTTGTCATTTTTGGTTTGTAGTTTTTCTACAAGTTTTTCAATGCAATTCTCCAACTGTGTAATTCTGCTATTATGGCTTGCTAAGACTTTTTTATTTCCTTTAATTCCATTTGTATGGATTCTCTCATCTTCTAAAAAAGTTCTTCTTGTAGTTGGCTGTTTTGTTCATCTATGGATTTCTTGAACTCTCTGGTAATGACTCCTTCATTTTTTTTGCCATGGCCTTGCATTGCCACTTTTAGGTCCTCATCTTTTGAACCCATGTGTTTCAGTGGACTTGGAAACTTACTAGGATTTCTCTCCATATCCCCAGTTATTAGTGTCTTCCTCAGTTTAGCCATTTTCTTTGCATTTGTTGTTTTGGCTTGCAGTGTACTGCCTTTAGATTTCTGCCCTCCTTTGTCACCTGTGGTGTGAGGCTGGGTCCCTTCTCTGGAGTGCAGCTCTAGGTGGGTATGATGACTGCAGTTGCTGAGGTTTGGCCCTGCCCTCAAGTCTCCTCTCTCACTTTACTGCCAGAAGGCATAGGTCCCCTCTACCTTGCCCAACCGCAGCAAGGTTTCCCTTCTCCTGTCAGAAGATGTAGTGGAGGTCCGGGCCTGTGTCAATTTCCCCCTTCCCCTCTACCTGTCAGACAGCATGATCACCTCCAAGCGTGCTTATCCCAGCCCCAGTAATGGGGGATCAGCTGCCTGAGCACTGCTGGTCAGGCCTTGTCAATTCCCCCCTTCCCTCTACCTGTCAGACAGTGTGATCACCTCCAAGTGCACCTGTCCCAGCCCTGGTAATGGCGGAGCAGCTGCCAGAGTGCTGCCGGTTGGGCCTGGTCAATTTTCCTTCCCCCTCTACCTGTCAGACTGCATGGTTCACATCCAGCGCACCTGTCCCAGTCCCAGTAATGACCCATCTGCATATGTATTTTTTCTTCTCTCCATTTTTCTCCTGGGCCCTTGATCCCATTGATGGAGCACATTGAGTTTGGATCCTTCTTGTTGACACTGTCCAGCTGCCACTTCCCCCTTATTCAGGTGTCCTTGTGTATGTGGGGTCACTCAAGCACTGAGTCATATACAGTACACTTCCTTGTCCGTCCTTGTGCCTGATTCTCACAGGTCAGATCACCTGTCCTTTGTCTACAGAGCAAGCTTCTTTTTTTTTTCTTTCTTTCTTTCTTTTTTTTTTTTGTAGTCTTTTGTTCGTTTGTTTGGTTAGGGGTCAAACTGGCCAGCTCTCAGGGGTTCCTCCTGGTTCTGCACTGAGAAATGGCTCGTGGCAGGCTCGGGGGACCATAAGGGATGTCTGGATTTGAACCACAGTCTGTTTGGGTGCCTCTGTCAGGTTTGTGGGACCCAATCCTTCCTGCTGTCACAGTCTGGGGAGCTTCCCAGAACTAAGGACAAGGACAACTATCCACCCTGTTCTTCCCCTCCTGACTCATCTGAGAGCTGCGCTGTCCCCACATCCTCAGTGTAATCAAGATGGTAGCATGGATGGACAGGCTCTCAGAGTAAGACCAGATTGTCCTTTCCTGTGTCCCCACTTTGAGGGACAGAAATCTCTTCCCAGCTTACAAAAATATGGGAACAGGACCACCGAATCCAGAGGAACCCAGAAGTCATGCTTCAGGATGTGGCGGGAGCAGTTGTGGTCCTTTCTTGAGGGACCTCAGGGAGGCAGCACAGGAGAGGACAGGAGAGAGGGCAGGAAACAGCAGACTCAACGCTGGGAGATCCAGGCCCCACACACCTCAATTTCCTAGATGATCACAGGAGCAGGCATCAAGGAGAGATGCAGATGGACCATTTGAGACCTTCATGGACCATGGTGACTGTGAGGTCTGTCTATCATCTTGGTATAAGCAGCTCCCTGACCAGCTGAGTGTAGGACAATTGCCCCTGGTGAAAGGCAGGAAGGAAGCTGCAGAAGAATTTTGGCAGAAAACAAAGGCTCCACCCCCTCTGCACCCTGCTCTGCTCTGCCCACACCCAGCTCAGAGGCAGAGCCTGGGCAGAGAGTCTAAAGCACCAGGAGGTGTGAAATGCAGAGGAGGGAGTGACAGCTCTCAGAGATGCTCATTTCTCAGCCATAAAGCCAACTATGGTTCCCAAAGGAAGCACATTCTCTCCCATGGGTCCATCCCTGGAGCCCACATCAGGGTGTGTGAGTGCTGCTACTGTCTTTTTCCTCCCTGGCACTGGTCCTAGTTTCTTAGTGTGACTCCAGAAACTCTAAATGCTTCCTTTTCATCCTCACTACTTGACCTACTACCAGGCCTTGGGTGGGTACCCACAAACTGCCATGAGTGAATGGGTGCCAGCACCTCACTATTACCCACTTTAAGGCAAGCACTTCCTGTGTGCAGGAGCCTTAGTGAGCTACCAAGTGCTCCAGATGGGTGTTGTGGATGGGGTAGGAGTGGTTAGTGCTGATGTCTAAGGGTCAGTTCTGGGGGTTCTCCACCAACCAAACACAGGCCAAATTGTGATGCTACAGAATGCTTAGCTCCCTCTGAAGCTCAGGGGACCTGTCATGGATCTGAACCAGGGCCAGCCACATATAAGGCAAGTGAATTGGCCCATGTTCTATTTCCTGAGCCCCATGACCTGCTCTCTAAGCTGGCAGCTATTGAGATGAGGCATTCCAGAAGCAGGGTTCCCATTCAGAGTGGGCAGGCATGGAAGCAGGCTGAGAGTACAAATGAATGAGACAGCCCAGAATTCTCAACATTCAATAGTGGCATGTAGCCATCCTGGGACTGACGAACAGCCAGAACATTCCAGGAAAGAGGCAGCTGATGGAGGTTCCAGAGAGACCAAGGGGACTGCTCGCTCTCCTGGATGGGACACATGCCCAGCTCAGTGCCAGCTGCCTACTAATACAGTCCTAGTTCCTTTCTTCAGTGCTGGGCCAGGCACTCTCTTGTAAGTCCCTTAAAACTACCTTTGGCAATAGAATTATGGTCTGGGATGTCAGGGCTGAGTCTCACCGAAGTCTTCTTCATTCAGTACCTTCATTCAGTATATTCACATATCCATCTATACCTGGATTATGAATGTTTTAGTCAACTTGGATGACTTGTATGTGAGAAAAGCATTTTGGTATACAAAGTCCTAGATCTTATTCTCAGTCAAATATATTTATCTACTTATTTTTCTCTAGGGTCTGTTACTTACTTCGCCTACGACCATCCTCCGCAAATACGTTCAGGATGTACTCACATTCTGCCAGGTTCAGCTATAAATGCTCATCTGACCTCTGGCCTGGGAGTGAAGAACTTGATATATATGGATAATAAGGGTTATTTATGCTAGTTCTGTCAGTATTCAGTGACCGGAACCTTCTTGATTCCTTGTACTTCACTCATTATCCTCATGCTGTACCTTCTCACCTTCAGGGAAGTCCCTCCCTGGTCATCCCTTCATCTCACACCAGAATGACCCAAATATTCACCCCAAATATACTGCAGTATGAAACTATGTGAGTATGGGTATTCTATTGTGCTGAATTTGTCAACATCCCTTATGAAAATTCAGCTCTTATCAAGGCACTGACATGTTCTTTTTCCTTCCAGATCCCCAAATTAACTACAGAGGCCAAATCACTGAGACACACCATGTCTATCTCCAGCAAAAGAGCACCAAATGGGCACAAATTATGAGCTCCTAGACCTAGAGACGGGGAAATCACCATCTCCACAAGCTTGTTTTCTGGTCTCCTCCCAACTCCACAACCTCTGCCCTCTTTCTACCCTGTCTCAACAAACATCATAAGCACCATCTATCTAGGTAGTCCACACTAGACATTATTCATTTTTCTTCCCAACCGCCATTTCTATACACACACCTTTTTTTTAAAAAATCCTTTTTATAACAATCCCTTTATTCTGGAATTAATTTCATGGTCATTTTCCATATTCAGGTTGATGCCATCTGGACCTGAATCCAACTTTTCTCCCTTTTAAGTTGACCCCCATTTTAAGTTGCTCTACCTATTTATTCTTACCTGCTGCCTACGAAGTTGTCTACTCAAAGTCTCAATAGAATATTGCCATGTTTCAATGCTAAATTGTCCCTCCTGCACTATTCTTTTCAATAATGTCCTCATATGGACTAAGTA
Organism: Crocidura indochinensis; assembly: GCA_004027635.1. NCBI lineage: Eukaryota > Metazoa > Chordata > Mammalia > Eulipotyphla > Soricidae > Crocidura > Crocidura indochinensis. The sequence goes on from PVKC010001506.1 coordinate 23,369, forward strand.
CTTTCCATGTGTGTGCTGTCCCTTGCTTTTACTTCTTCTGTTCCCTGCCTGTTTTTATTTCTTACCCACTTGCTTACTTTCTAGTTGATCACAGAACAGGGACTGGAAGGTTACAACTGGTAGTAACTAGAGGCTGCACTACTTCCAGCTCAGTGCTCAGAGCTCACACTTTAGTGTTTGGGAGACCACATGGTGCTGGAGGTGGAAGCTGGGACTCCACCTCCATACCTGCTCTCCTCAGCTCATGAATTTTGTTTAAAATGAGATTTGTTAGGGGGCCAGGTGGTGGCGCTGGAGGTAAGGTGCCTGCGCTAACCTAGGACGGACTGCGGTTCGATCCCCCGGTTCCCCATATGGTCCCCCGTGCCTGCCAGGAGCGACTTCTGAGCGAATAGCCAGGAGTAACCCCTGAGCATCACCGAATGTGGCCCAAAAACCAAAAAAAAAAAAAAAATGAGATTTGTTAGAGCTCAAGTGTTAGTGTTACAATAACTTTCTTATAATCTGGGAATACTTTTTAAATGGTGCTTTTACTTTCATTAAGAGAGAAGAAAAACTAAATTGTTCCTTGAAACCCCATGGTTTTGCCTCCCAATATCCAGTGGTTCTGTTGGACTTTTGTGGGCCTCAATTCTTGTTTGTCTAGAATCATTCCTCTCAGATGTTCCTATTGGTCAGAGAAGCTTCTTTTAGTCACTCTGGTTCCTCTGTCACTTCCTAATGCCTTGGGACTTGTATCAAAGCACATATAAACTTGCAATTTAGGGGCCTGTTTCTGTCACCTAATGAGAACAAGAGTGGTTTTGCTGCCTAAATTATCTGGTAACCTGGAGCCACCATGACTGGCCAACCTTCCCCTGCCTTCTCGGTCAACCCTTTCACAGACTGTTAGGTAACACCTTATTTAACCTAAAACAAAGATCATCCCTGGTTCCTTTGTATGTTTGCTTACATACTATTTGAGTTTATTCTACTCCAAATTTATTTATTTACCCCAAAATGGAGATTGTCTTACTTGTAAACCTGGGAGGGACTGGCTCAGGGTAGCCTGAGCTATCTGTCCTTACTGCTCCACCCAGGGTAGTCTCGGTACTCAATAAAAACAGCAGTTCTGGCAGACAGCTTGCTCCATACAAGGCAGAAGACTGCCAGACTACACCCTCAGCATGGTTTGGATTATTTCATGAGCCACCCTGATTCAGACTCGTTCATCTGAGATTAGAGATACGGTATGTCGGGTTATTTTACAACAGGCCTCTGCTGAGCCTCCTCATCAGGGTTCCCTGAAACCAGCCTGTCTCTTGTTTGACTCAGGCCTGTTTCCACCTGTACATGGTCCACTGGATCCCAGCTCCTGAAAGCTGGCCAAAGCCTTTTTTTCCCTTGACTCTTGGGCACTGGTCTTCCATGAGGTGCCTCCAGGAGCACCTCTGGTAGAGGGGTTGAAGACAAAAGGAAAGTCTTGCAGGTCTGCAAGGTCTGTGACTCCTGGCTCCTAGAGCCAGCCTCTCCCCAGAGCTTCAGCTACACACAGAGCCAGGGCATCTTTTGAAGGTAACAGGACTCGCTCATCCCTGCTCTAGTCCAGCCTCAGCAGTGGGGAGATTTGGCAGCCCCCAACAATCAGGCTTTTCTCTACATAGCCTCACTGGCCCTTGGCTTTCTTTTTCTGATTCTGCCAGTGCTTCCAATTTCCCCTTCAAGCACCATGAGGCTCATGGGCTCTCTCCAAAGTGGACTTTATGTTTTCTTTTTTCTTAGGCTGGACATTGGCTGACATTGGCATGACACATCAGGTTGAGACTGCACTGGATTAATATTCATTTCTTTCTTTCTTTCTTCCTTTCTTCCTTTCTTTCTTTCTTCTTCCTTCCTTCCTCCCTTCCTTCCTTCCTTCTTTTCTTTCTTTCTTTCCTTCTTTGCTTTCTCTCTCCTTTTTTTTTCTTTTTTTGGTTTTGAGCTATACCTGGCAGTGCTAAGGGTTACTCAGGGTATAATGTAGGATACTGGGAATTGTAGGATACTGGGAACCAACCTGGGTTGGTTGCATGCAAGGCAAATGCCCTCCCCACTGTGCTATCACTCCAATACTTCCTCATACTTCCTCGGTTGGGCCTGAGATACTAACCTCAGTCACCCCAAGTCCATGGCCCTCCATGGTCCTCTGGACACTTCGATCTGTGCAATGTCACTGGCTAAGGCTTGGACCCAAAGCAGGTGCTTTTGGTGGATCCTGGGAGCCTTCAGGAAGAAAGAGAACTGTGAATTTATGGATCTGTAATCTCACAACCAACCTGCCTAATTCCTTCACATTCATCTACCTCTTCTCCCTTGTATCTCAGTCTGTTTTGTCTGCAATGATATTCCTATGACCCAGCACATGAACAAGAGAAAAGTGATTCAGACAGAAGTAAATGAAAAGGCACATTATTCAACTTCTTGTAGGAGTGCTTGTCCTTGGAGAAAGCACAGGGTAAGTGGAGTTAGCCTTTTGGCCACAGACTTGGATGGAATGTTGGGCTCTGAAGGGCCCATCTCTGATCCTCTCACCCTGTTCTGTGTGAAACTCAAGGGTCTCTGGGCCTAGGAAATGTTTGCTTAGGCATTATTTTTGATTGAGCAGATGGTAGAATTGGTGTCAACAATGGTGATGGCAACTAAAGGATTTTATTCTTTTAGCCACAAGGAAAAGAATCTACTGCATAAAGAATTCTTCGTTTTCTCTCCTAGCTGGATAAATTTATTGGGAAATATCAGTGGTTCTTTCCTTTTTTATTTATTTTTATTTTTTTTTTGTGGGGGTGAGATCACACCCGGCAGCACTCAGGGGTTACTCCTGGCTCTGTGCTTAGAAATCACCCCTGGCAGGCTCAGGGGACCATATGGAATGCCAGAATTTGAATCACCGTCCTTCTGATTGCAAGGCAAATGTCCTACTTCCATGCTATCTCTCCGGTCCCATCAATGGTTCTTTCTTACTCTTCTAGATATTATAGAAGAAATTGATGTGTACTGAGCATGTGGCTATTTCACAGTGTAATTATTAATTGATTCTTTCCTGATAGTTCTCCTTGGGGTGAAGCTAATGCTAATGTGGGTCTGCTCTGAAGAGTTTTCACGACCCCATGAGGCTGGCACAGTTCTAAATTCTGCTCTTTGCTGTAAGTTATCTCAAACCATGGCTCATTCTTGTTCTCTTGTTTTGCTGATAATTGTTGTGGATTCTGCTGTGCATGTTCTATGCTGAGGCCTAGAAGCTTATGTATTCTAAGAACCCCTTTCAGAAGTCACTCCTGTACCCTGATTTGACTTCCAACGATTTGTATGGGGAAAGGAAGAGGCATCTGCCCCGCTTCTGGCTTTTCCTGGCCCCTCTCACACACCCTTCAACACTGTTATTGGACTAAGCAGACACCATCCACCTTCCCACCAGCCACTGCTTCAGGACTCATTTGCCTCTCAGAGTCGCAGAAATGGGTGTTCACATCAGGCAAGGTCCTGAGGCTATGGTGGCCTGAGATGCAGTTAGTCCCTACTAGGGCCAAGTAGCAGCCTTTCTCCTTACGGAGGGCAGAGGGAAAGAAGTAGTGCTGCTCCAATGCTTGATCAACATTTGTGCTTTGTTTACTGAGGAGATTTTTTTTTTCAAAAGTTAGATGTGAAATTCCCTTTTCCTAAGAGAGAATGCAGAGAAAAATAGGCTTTCGTCACCTTTTTCATTTTTCCCTTCTCATATTCTGAAGTGCATGGCCAGCTGCATATAACAGTGCTATGGGACGACACCTCTGGACCAAAGTAACCCCAGGAGACATGACCTGTGTGAGAGGGGGTTCCTCTGTGGGTCAAGGACATTCCAAGCTGAGAAATCACTGTTCCCTGACTCCATCTATGTCTGGTAGCCAAAAGCACAAACTGACCTCCCTTAGGGTTTGGGCTGCTCTCAGCTTCCTGCAGCATTTGGATGTTCACAAGGGCCCAGGAGCTATGCCAACCCCACAGCCCACTAAGGGTGACTGTTCAGGGAGAGTGTGGGCCTTCAAGGAGAAGTGTGTGGGTCATCAGGGAAACAATGTTGAGCAGAGCAGAGAATGGAAATGCAGAACCAAAGCCAGAGCCCAGCCTCAGGGCCTTGCTGAGCAGGATGAAGGTGGGGAGATGCAGCCCACTGGGTTCACCTCTCATGGTGAGCACAGATGATGTTGGGGGGGGGGGGGCTCTCATGGCCATTCCCCAAGGCCGGCCCTACCTTACTGCAGGAATCCAGATGGAGGCTTGTGAGACCAGACCAACCCCCACCCCCAGTGCCCACCTAATCTTTGCTCGTGTCTAGGACACTGATGCCCCTTTAGCAGTGATGGAGCACCTCAGCCCACAGTGAGAGAGCATCAGAGCCACACCTGCCTCAGCCTAGGGCAGCAGGAGTGGGACAGATCACCCTACATTCTCAACCCCAATTCCACACAGCTATCAGGGTATCTAAGTTCAGGGCCATATGATGAGATCCAGGTTTGCAGCACAAAAATGAAAAGAAGCAAGAAATGATCCTGCAAGGATTTGAGTGAAGGAAACAGGAACTAGACCCTGCAGAAAAGAGCAGCCAGGCTGGTCCCTCCTCAGGCAACCACACACAAATCCCATCTGGTACAGTGCACACACACACACACACACACACACACACACACACACACACACACACACACACACACACACACCAGACTTCCTGCATCTCCTTCCTCCTTCCAATTCCCTTCCCCAAATCATCATTAGCCCTGCAAGAGAAGGAATACTTTCCTCTCTACTCCACACACAGAAGTTAAAAATAACATTTTCACTCCTTAAAGCTTTAAATTCCCCCTTGTTTTTAATCAGACTTCCGGAGTGACTCTTTCAGGTTACACAGAACCTGACTGATTTATGAATCTCATTTTTGTTTTAATTGAAACAGCAACATTTGGGTTCCACCTTAACAGTGCACCTTAAAAGATTATCTCGGTTATTTCACAGGCACCGAGCCGGCACTAATAGTCCAAGGCAGATATTGAAAAGCAGCACAGGGCTGGGCAGATCTATTAGAAATTCCCATCCACGCGCCTCATACATATTGATTTCTGACACCAAGCAGCAGTGAAAGCCCCCGTGGGAATAATATATTTAGCAGGGTTCGCTGCGAGGGGGTCAGAGAGTGCATACAGATTAGTTCCCGAGGACCAAGGCGCGGTGTTAGAGCCAAATGCTAGATTTTATATCATTTTCATCTGAACTTTATAATCCTTTTAGTTCTTCTTCCTCCGGATGGTCAGGGAAGGCCCCTTCCCACCGCTCTGGGCCCTGCATCCTTCTCTTTATTCCTCTTCAAAATGTGCAAATTCCCCTCCCGCCAGGGCCGCTGCTCCTTGGGCAGAAAGCCGCCTCCCCCAGCCGGCCCTTCTTTCAGTGGTCAATCCCAATGAAGACATCTTTATTTAAAGATTTCTGTTCTGGGGGCAGGGAGAGAGGAATCAGACCTGGCAGGAAGCTCCCAGCCTGGGGGTGGGGGCAGGGACGGCTGAGCCCACTTTTCTCAAAAGACACCCCCAGCCCCATTCCTCTGACACTCAGGGCTTAATTGAGCAGAAGTTGCGTTTATGCTGTTCCGTCTATGAAAACAAAAATCCAATTCTTTTTTTAATTACCTTTCTGCGGGTCGGGCTGCCTGCTCATTACGTGAACCAGTGTTGTGACTGAGTCGGGCAGAGGGTGTCAGGTAGTGGAACAGGCATTTGGGGGGACTGGAGAGATGCCAGCCTGCCAGGGAGGGAAGGTTGGAGTGGACAGACTTTGACAGAAGGGGAAATGCATTCAGACAACAAAGGGAAAAAAGGAGGTTTCACTCAACACACACAAAGACCCATTGTCTCGCTGGGGAGACTGCATTTAAATGTTAGGTGTTCCAGAAAGCGTTCCCATGATTACTAATAATCGGGATGGGGGCAAGGGTGGGGGGAAGAAATAGCTACATCTGTGAAGTGCCTTTTGAATCTGACTTATTTTCTCTGGCATCCAAACAAGCATAAAAAGACTGGGGGAGGAAAGGGAAAGGGGGGAAGACAGTGGAAGAATAAGAAATCCACACTTATCCTTGAAAAATAACAATAATTACAAGAAAAAGTGCACGCAAGTGCTGTTTTTATTAATCATAAAGATTTGTTTTGACCAGTGAGGACTAATTAATGTATCTGATGAAGACCTGGAATGCACCTATCAGAATACGGAGCTAAAATACCTCGAGCATTCAGATTAGTTTTTCAGGCCATCTCCAGAGGTAACATTCAAGCTTACAGAATCTAATGAAAAAGGTGCAGAGAGGGAAGCCTCAGATCTTAAAATCTTGGCAGATGGTAGCTCTGCTTTTGGGCCAGCCTTGTCTCCTCCGTCATCCAACAGCACAGCCATAGGAACTCAGGTCGGTCGCTTCCTGGAATTATTAGTTCTTAGGTGGTCACAACAAACTGTAGTTACTTCTGATAACAGAAGTAATATAAAATATAAAATAATAGAGATCCACGTTTTGAGTGAGTCCTCCCCCGGCATGGTGCCTTTAGCCCTTTCAGCTAGCAGGTCTGAAGATGCAGGGAAACAGTGGAGAAATAATTCACAAGTAGTCAATTAAAGTTTCATTGGAGTCAGCATGCTTTTATTCCATGGCCTTGTCTGCCATGTGCATTTCCCCACATCTGCTTTCTCTGCTAAGTTTTTTGCTGCCCCTCTCTCTCCACATTTTGCTGCTTCTCTCTTACCTCCTCAGCCAGACTTTTTTATTCTTTATTTAAAACAGCCTGACCCATCCCAGGTATGGGCGGATCTGATCATCCAGGTGGGATTAACATCTCAAAATAAAATTTAGGTAAAGGGACTTTGGGGAAAGAGTTACAGCAGTGGGCCCTGCCTGCTCTGGCAGCAGGAAAAGATGCCAGATTTCTAGTGGAAATGAGGAATGAATGACGTTCCTGGGACTATAGGGATGGATGGACTCAGTGGAAGCCACAATTTCCTTCTCCTGGAGCCAAGGGGATGCTTGCATGCTTAGCTCTCTCCCTCTGTTTCTCTCTCTCTCGCTCGCTCTCTCTCTCTCTGCCTCTCTCTCACACACACACACAAACACACTTTCTCTCTCTCACTCTCTCTCTGTCTCTCCATCTCTGTTGCTCTGTCTCCCTCTCTGTTTCTCTCTCTCCTCTAATGGGGATCAAACCCAGCACCAAAGCAAGCACCTCCACCAATGAGCCACATTCCCAGACTCTAAGGGCCACTGGAAATGATAATCCAACAAGTCCAATGTTGGCCAGTCCTGCCCACAGAATCTGATGCAAGGTTCCACGATGAGCCATTGGAGTAAAGTTTAAGGTGGACTAGCTTCCAAGACTGGCTCCTCTATAGTCCAGCACCCCCCCCACCTCCAGAGGAAGGGACTTCCATATGTGATACTCTTGATGCCATCCTAGCACCTGTGGCCAGGCCAGGGCAAGCCTCTGTGAACATGTGAGAGGAAAAGGGAGCCCCTGGACCGGCCACATGCATTACACATGGACACACTCAGGCTCTGTGTGTCCGTCTAGTAATGTCCCCTCACTAGGTAGCAGGAGTCCCTGAGTACGGCCTCACAGCCTTCCCTCTGTCAGCACATTTTCTCATTGCCTTGGGCCAAGATGGTCATCAATAAATATGAGCTGACTTGAATAAATGATATTAGATAGAACGTATACCTGGGGGACAGAGATTAAAAAAAAAAAAGGAACTCTGCAAAGCTAGCAAAAAAATACAGAACCAAATGTCAGGCACATGAATGCTGCATCCTGCCTAATAGGCACCCCTGCACTAGGACCACCATGGCCCGTTTTTCTCTGGAGCACAAGGTGCATTGCCCTTCCAGGAATGAGCCAAGATGAGCCCCAGGACTAAGGACCCACTCCAATTTTTCACTGCAGAAAAGGGGTTTGGCTTTTACCCAAAATCCTCATCCCACATCTCTCTGTCTTAAAATCCTACCTGCACCCATCGGGCTCAATCCTGGTGAGTCCTGGTGAAAGTTCCAAGGCGGAGTCTCACCTTGCTTCCATGTGCTACTCTAAGCTTGCCGTGGTAAAAGAATTATGGACACAGGATCTTGCCTAGTACATAATCGGCGGTACCAAGATCATTTCTGAAAAGATTGCAAGTGTTAGTGCCGCCTTACTTACTGTTTTATTTGGATACTCTCTTAACTGTGTAGGTATCACACAGTTATGGACTGTGTGGCTGCTTAGGACTCCAGCCTTCACTGTGGTGCATTTCTTTTTCTGTGTAAAGACTCGACTGAGAAGAGATCCAGGACCAGGGAGGCAGAGATTTTCCTGGGTTTGACCCAGCAGCCATGAACAATTACTAGCTTATTTGTTTGTTTGCTTGTTTGTTTTTGCCATGGGGATCACTCTAGTGGCGCTAGACCAAGAAGTGCTGGGTCAGGCCATGGAACCATGGGCCTCCCAGGCAAAGCCAGAGAGCCTAGTGATCTGATCTGCTCTTTAACCTCTGCCCCAGGACCTTGCCCATCCCTGCCCACCTGCCACCATCTTTTCTGGACAGAGGGAC
>PVKC010001506.1:32075-50105 GCA_004027635.1 Crocidura indochinensis
ATTCTAAAGAATGAGGTGTTTTTTGGTTTTCAATTCCAAAGAATTGGTGGGGCTTTTTGCAAAAGATTAAAAGTAATAATCAAACATATACATATACAGATATATATACATATACATATACATATATTTACATATACACACATAGAAGGCTCGATACCTACACAATTAAGAGAGTATCCAAATTAAACAAAAATTCAATTAATTCCTTAAATGAAACGGGGTCTCCCAGCCTTGCTCACTGAGTCAAGATTTCCTTTCTGTCCACAAAGAGTTTGAAAAGAACAGTCACTGTGTGTGAGGACATAAAATGGGAAGGTGTAAACCAAGAGCCTCAAGGATGTGTGTGTGGTCCTCAGCTCCTGATGCCCACAAGGTCCAAAGGGTCGGAGGGAGACGCAGAAAGAATCTACAGATGCCTTTGTGAGCAGAAGCATGGAAAAAGTTCCTTTTTAGTTGGGGCCAAAACATGCATTTACTTTCAGTCCAAGTAGACACACTTAAATCCCTGCTGAGCGCCGGGGAGGGGCTGGATGAGCTGTCGAGAAAGCATTTTTCTCTCTCTTTAGAATGCTAGAAATCCTCAGACTGCATTGTGCATTGCAATGCCAGGATTCGGCAGGGAGAGAGCACACGGGGCATTGAGAAAGGCTTAATGTGTTCTCTCATTAGAGGGGGGCTGGGCCGGCGCCTTGGGGGATGGCGACCGTGCGGGAAGCATCCCAGGTTCGTGCTTCTCTTCTCACGTCAACTCCCTCAATCCCCGAGCTTTACCGAGCTCTTTCACCGGCAGTTCAGGAAAATGCCTCCCAAGCCTCTTGTAAAGAGAGCCGCGCTGCCAGCTCGCTGCTTAACATGAGTTAACAGTTTGTTTGCTTGGGCCTTGTGATATCCTCTCCCTTTCCTTTGGCAAACTTCTCTTGCACCTTTGCTTGCCTCACATCAGATCCAGAAACTCCCACCCCCCACCCCAATAAAAAGGGGGAAAGGACAGACTGGCCAAGGACTCTGGATGCTTTTACCTGATTAAGCTCCAGGAAGTTGCCACGGCCTTTCAGCCCAAGCGAGGTTGAGATTCTGCCCAGCCCAGAGCTGAATCTTCCAGACTGATTTTCTCCACCCCATTCCCCATTCTGCGCTCTTCCTAGGAGGCATTTCTTCTAAGAAGATCCTCTGTGTGCCTGCCGATTTCTGAGCACAGAGCCAGGAGTAACCTCTGAAGGCCACAGGATGTGACACCCCCCCCCCCCCCCCCCAAAAAAAGAATATCCTCTGTGTGGTGGGGATTCTAGCTGGAAGGCTGGGAAGATACCCCTGAGAGGAGTTCACCCTCCTTGGGTAGAAGCAGCTTGAGAAACCCAGCAGAAAGTCAAAGGCAGTGTCCCCAGGCCTGCCCCATTGTGACCCTCAAGGTTCTTTGATATGATGCCTCTAGACCAGACCTCTGGGCTTCTGTGCTCTAGAAATATTAAGGCCCACAGGCGGGGGTATTCAGTCTTCCCTGAGCCATGGCCTCCTTCCTAGCAAAGTCTTTTGTTTGTTTGTTTTATTTTGTTTTGTTGCCACATCTGGCGATGCTCAGGAATCACTGGCAGGCTCGGGGGACCATATAGGATGCTGGGGATCCAATCTGGGCTGGCTACATGCAAGGCAAATGCCCTTCTTTCTGTGCTATATAGCTTTGGCTCCTCCTGAGAAATCTTAACTTTGAGCAGTTCCTGCTTGTGAATACCTCCAGAAAGACCAGGGAAGGAGTGTTCTTTCTAACAGACACCGGCAACTAACTACCCTCCCTTTGTGATTCTAGTCCAGTTGGGGTCTTGAACTTCCCACTTGTGCTTTTATTTGGCTCTGATGAGACTTCCAAGCATAGGCTCATGCTTACTAAAAAGGTGAGTTATTTCTGGGCAATTCTTTATTATAAAAGATCTGGCAAAAAAAGTATCCATCAATCAATACATTTCATGTCCAACAACCTGATATTTCCTTCTTAACATGCAATCCACCTCAGATTTGAGTTTGGGGAATTAACCAAGAAATGCTGTGTAACTTTTTCCTCTTTCTTATCCCTTAACCCCCGTGTGGTAGAAAGGAAGGATGATGGCATTGGAGTTCAAACTGAAGGAAGGAATACTAAGAATTTTCTAATTCTTTCTTGATCCGAAGAAAACCTCCAACCAATTAGGCATTCATGTGCTTGGAAAAAAAATGCAATCATTTGGTAACATAAATTAGAAATAAACCTCCAACTCTGCTATGGGTTATGGTTATAGGAATATGATTTCTCAGTTTTCTGAAGGATGTTTATTTTTGTATCTTTTTATTAAACTAGATGAATAGTATCACAATATACTACTTTTATATAGGTGGAATAAGTAATACTACATCCAAATATTGTGCCCATTTATCCACCTGTCCAGTCACCAAAACATATAAAACATAGCAAAAGATACAGAATATAGAACAAGACTATTTATTGTGTGTGCTTCCACATTTTTATCATAGAATATTGCTAAATATAACTTCTTTAAATGGGGTGGTGCCAAATGTCTTCACAAGAGAGATGACTGTCTTAGTATCAAATGTTGACCACATTCTACCTATTTCTTAGCCAAGTATTAAAATTTTATTTTATTCCTTCTTATTCTGACATGATCCAGAAGTTACACTCTAAATTCTAATTATTTATGATTTTCAATAAAACACCAATTCTAATTATTTATGATTTGCAATAAAACACTTTATTTCTTCTGCACTTTCAGAGATGTCAGCTGATAGTGCAGTAAAGTGTTTTATACCTGGTGATCTTAACCAGAAAGTGATCAATATGGCAGGGCACTTTTTTACCTTAATGATAATAAATTTAAACTATAAACATACAATTAAAGTATCAAGCTGCAGATCATTGAGAGCACTGCAATTATTTTTGTTTGTTTTTTGTTTTTGGACCACACCTGGTGACGCTCAGGGGTTACTCCTGGCTATGCGCTCAGAAATTGCCCCTGGTTTGGGGGACCACATGGGACTCCAGGGGTCGAACCGAGGTCTCTCCTAGGTCAGCTACTTGCAAGGCAAATGCCCCACCACTGTGCTATCGTTCTGGCCCCTGCATTAATTATTATTTCAAAGTGAAAGGAGGATTTTTAAACTTTAGTTTCTTTATAAGTGGCAATATAGTTAACTTTTGATGTGTACCAGATCTTGTTGTATTCTGAGTTTCAATGTGTGATTTTATTTAATCTGCACATTACTATGTCAACTGTATTAAACTGCCAATATTGAAGAAACTTACATTGCTTTGTAGTATTCTAATGTTAAATATGAACAAGCAATGGTATAATTAGAGTAGGTAATTTACACAGCTTCATAAAGCTTGTGATTAAAGATGTCAAGATTAAAGAGGTTTTTTTGATTTTAAAGTTCTGTCACATGTTACTATTGATTCCCTACACATGAGGACATTGTCCACTTTCTGCTAGCCATTAAAGTAGTTTTCCTCATAAGGCAAAAAGAATTGTATAAGTAATTACAGAAGCAAGGTGCTCATCTGTCTGCCATCCCTTCGAGCACAGGGACAAGACTACGTGGCCAGTGTCACTGTTTAGTTGCTAGCACAGTTCAAACCAAGATAAGCATCAGGAAAAACATCTGTGTTTCCTCAGTGATAGTAAAGTGAGGAGGGAATTTGCCTTGCAAACAGCCAACCCGGGTTTGATCCCTGGCATCCCTGTTCTCCCTCACAGAGATGCGCTCTTGGCCTTCCAGCCCTACATCTCCTATGCTTCCTTTGCCACATCAGAGAATTACCAGAAGGGAGGTGTTCTTTTTTTTTGGGGGGGGTGTTGGGTCACACCCCATGGTATTCAGGGTTTACTCCTGGCTCTGTCCTCAGAAATCGCTCCTGGCAGGCATGGGGGACCATATGGGGTGCCAGGATTTTAACCACCTCGGTCCTGTATTGGCTGCATGCAAGGCAAATAAATACCCTACCTCTGTGCTATCTCTCCAGCCTCAAGAGGGGTGTTTTGTTTTGTTTTTTGTTTTTTTTATGACTGAAACCTAACTATGATCATGTCTGTAATCATGGTACTTAAATAAAGATATTATTAAATAATAATAAAAGGAGAGTCACCAATACCATTGATTCCACCTCCCCAACTTCTGAGGTGGACAGAGCCACTGTGAGGGATGTCTGGCCACTCTGGGGGCCCTAAATATTGCAGAAATGGTGAAGCGGGGCTGCCCAGATACAGACTTCCCTTACTATCAGAAGCAGAACTTCCTGTGCACTGGGAGCTGGAGCCCTGCAGGAAAGCATAGCAGCCCATCTGGCTGGTTCTTGGCCAGGTACAAATCAGCTTTGGCCAAAGGCAGAAGTGCTCGGCTTGTGAGGGACTTTGTGGTTCTCCAGGTCTTCAGGTGTCCTGAGTGTGGGCTCCCATGGGCGCTGCAGGCTGTGCAAGGAGACCTGGATGTGCTGGACTGCAGAAGAGACAGTTCGAAGTTCTGCAGATGGATATCCAACCTCGGGGCTCTGATTTCCCTTTTCCAGTGCACCCTGCACCCCTTGGTTCAGATTGCACTTTTGCATTGCTGCTCACTGGCAGGTACTACCTGGATATGCTGCTCTGCAGCTCCTCAGTCTCAGTCATGGGGGACCCAGATGCATCTTCTGCCCGAGGGCACATCTGTACCTCATGTGCTGACTCAGGGATGCCCCGAGTTATGTCTCTGCAGAGACATCTGCATTTTTGTGGTGCCACATTCCAGGGAGCCAGTTGCCAGAGACCAGGGAGACAGAACTATGTATAGCACCTATGAACACAACTATGAATAGCCTGGTCCTGAGTGCTAGATACTAGAACATATCTAATGTTCCTGTTGTGAATGCTGTGAAGACCACAGATGTGCCCAGCATGCAGCTGCCACCACCTAAGGGTGCAGAGTTTACAACGGGTGGACAAACAGGTCATCACCTGGGGTTGGAATGAGAGCTACCATCCATCTCTTCATCCTTGACTCCTTGGGTGCTCTGCTGCTTGGGTACTTGCCCAGGTACCCTGTTCTGGTGCAGGCCATGTCAGACATTCCTCACCAAACTGATATACTTTTATGTGTGTGATTGCTGACACATTTTATGGCTGACTCTCCGGGACGGCTTGGTTCATTTGTCACAATACTGACTTCTACCTCACTAAATACTCCCCAATAAGTGAATTTTATTCATGGCTGTAAACATCTTTTTCTTTTTGTAGCCCCTTGAAAAATTAATTCTGTAATTAGTACCACTTAAATTGTATTTGTGGGATGGAAACTGGGATGGCTTGACTCGCTCTAGTTTTACTAATTTATAATTCTCGGTGGAGGAACACCGAGGTTTTCTTTTAAATCACTCTTTGTTCCCATAGTCGACATTTGTTTTTTATTTTGTTTTGCAAGTAAAGTGAAGAGGTCATGAAGTGTCTCTGGTCACATAAAACTAGCAGAGAAGGAGGGAGTTGACGGAAATGATGCATCAAATTCAGCAAAAGACAGACTTTGCAAAACCTTAATTATAATGGTCTACACAGGTACCAAAGTTCCATAGCTAGTTTTTTGAATGATATTAGAGCAGTGGACAATGAAAGCAAATGGAAATAAACAATAAGACTTGTACTTTTGCCTGTTGGTTGCTATCTCACTAGGAACAAACTACTTCAGAGAACAGAAATACTTTTTTTTTTCTTTTTGGGTCACACCCGGTGACATTCAGGAGTTACTCCTGGCTTAGGAGACCTTATGAGATGCCTGGGTATCAAACTGCAGTCCTAGGTTAGCCACATGCAAGGCAAACGCCCTACCACTTGCACCACCGCTCCAGCCCCAGTAATACTTATTTTTAACTGGTGATCACTCTTTAATACTTTGTATTGGATTCGACTATTATTTAAACATTAACAGTCATGTTATTTTCAAAGTGCCACACTACAATAATTTAATCTGTGCTATTCGTTAGAAACACGTGGAAGTTTATCTATTTGAATTCACAGAGCCAGGATTTTGAAAGGATATCTGGGAAAGCAGCAATCAATCACTACACCTATGAAAAGCTACTTTTTAAGGAAGTGATGATCTTGGTAAGAAATTGTTCTGTTCTATTTTAAACTTAGTGAAACATGGGTCAAAAATATTTCTTATTGGGGCCGAAGAGATATCACAGGTGTTTGCCTTGCATGCAGGAGGACAGTGGTTCGAATTCCAGCATCCCATATGGTTCCCCGAGCCTGCCAGGAGCAATTTCTGAGTGTAGAGCTAGGAGTAACCCCTGAGCGCTGCCAGGTGTGACCCCCCCCCAAAAAAAAGTTGCTTATCCTTAAAATTCATAGATAGCAAATGATGAGTAGACACTTTTCTGACATCAGGATTTCATATGTGTTTGGAACAGTTCTAGACTTAACTTTTTCTTTCTAAGGAAATACTCCATTTTTTTAAAAAATAAATTAAGGCTAAGGACATCACTGAAATCAATAAATTTATAATTGCTTAGAAAATATATTGGATTTTGATGAGGTGGGTTATTATTTTGGCTTTTTATTAATGTTATTTGCTATTTAGGAAGAATTATTTATACTGAAAAAATTTTAATTCCTTTTCTGTTTTATTTTATTTATGGGTCATAGCCAGTGGTGCTCAGGGATTTCTCCTGGCTCTGCGCTCAGGGATCAACCTGATGTAGTTCAGGGAATCATATATCCCCTGCTTTGGATCCTGGGTCTGCCACATTCCAGGCAGATACTTTGACACCTGTACTATCTCTGTGGCCTCAAAGTTTTTAATTTTTCCTTTTTTTTTAGTGCAGAAAATTGTACTTATTGAAAAATTTAAAGAGATGTGAGGGGAAAGAAAGTGAGAGAGCTTTTTAGAATAGGAAAATAAAAGTAGTTTTAATTTCAGGGAACTTTTTACTTTTAGTTCAAACGAGTTAATGCAATTCCTTTTCTGACTTTTAACTATTTGCTCTGTTATTAGGGATTGAACATAACTTTCTTCATGTTTAATTTATTGCTCCTGGAGGTATGAGTTGACAAAAACAAAATATGGGTAGAATGGCTTCACTCTCCAGGAACTGCAGAAACTTTCAACTTTAGCCCTTGTTTATTTCTTGTATTCTTGAAATGAAAATTACAAAAACAAACAAACAAACAAATTTTTGAAAGGGAAAGCACTTTGAGATGTGTGGAACAAGATTCACTTATAGAGTCAGATGTTGTATTATACATCAGAGAGAAGGGAGTCTGGATGGTCTGGATGATAATTCTCTAGCTATCACTACCATTTTCCCATGTGGCTACTGTTGGAGGTGTGAATGTGAGTGAGTGAGTGAGTGAGTGTGTGCACGCGCACGCGTGTGCATTTTCTTCTGACATTTGCTTTAATCCTCTTGGTCTGCTTGCAGATAGGCTGATTTCCCCTTCTCTCACACTCTCCTAATCATGTCTATGTAGTTCCAACTGTTGCCCTTGAATCCTCAGCAGCTCCTGGCCATAAACACCTCTCTGCAGAATCCCCCACGGTCCCTTATGCAACAAGTTTCTGCCTCATTTCTGCACAGTTCTGCATGGACCCACAGCAAAGTTATGAGTTCACCAACTTATGTCCTTACTCATCTCATCTGTCTGTCTTCCAGACTCCCTTGGGGAAAATGTCCCCACTTTTCCAGGGGACCAGGTTCTGCTGGCTGTGGAACCTGGATGCTGCTGGAACTTTGAGCTGGGCTTTCCCCCATCAGCTGCCATTCCTTCCGGTTATGCTGGGACTTCCCACATAGGTTTGTGAACCTTTCTCCTCTAGGGTCCCTTCCTCACTCCTGCAGTCTCTGGCTGTGTCTCATTCCCTGAGAGATTTCCATGAAGGACCTTAAAGCCTCTGTTCCTCCTCCTCCTCTCCCTCCATTATCCCCTCCTCTTCCTCCATCATCTCTTCCTCCTCTTCCTCCTTCCCTGTGCATTCTCAGCCACCATCCAGTTTGTTTTGTTCATATGTTTCTTTTTGTTCCTGTTTCATTTTTATTTCTTTCTTTGGATTTTGAGTCACACCCAGCAGTGCTCTGCTCTCAAGAATTACTCCTAGAGGATTCAGAGGACCATATGGGTTGCTGGGGATGGAACCCGGATCAGCTATGTGCAAGGCAAATGACCTCATTGCTGAGTTCCTGTCTTCTGGCCCATGTTTCTCATCATTGCAAACTTGATGCAGACAAGCCTTGGGGATCCTCTTGAAAGTCTCCTGGAATAAAGTGGATGTTTCATGCCTACGGAGATGAGAATCAGAGAAGCTCCAGGATGTGAGGGCACCTGATACGGTGCGGACTTGGGGCTGTCACGTGCGAAGCTGTTTATTTTTATTTTTTTAATATTTGGTTGTTGGGCCACATCCAGCTGTGCTCAGAGCTTACTCCTGGCTCTGCACACAGGAATCACTCCTGGCAGTATCAGAGGACCATGTGAGAATCCAGGAATCAAACCTGAGTCAACCACACTACATGGTCAATGCCCTCCCCACCTTTGCTTTGGCCTCATGTGTGAAGCAGCTTGATGCAGGGGTCTTCACAAGATGTTGTTTGGGCAAATTTTCTGTTGATTGCCTCTGTGAGACTCCTAAAAATCATTTGAAAAACCTGATTCTTTTAAATAAATTTATTTGTTACTGGTCTTTCTATAAGGAGGTTTGTCAGAGGTTAAAGCAGGTAATCTCAGAAGAAGAAAAATCTCACTTATCAGGTAAAAGAAAAAGGAAAGAAAGAAAGAAAGAGAAAGGGGACAAGAGGGAGGAGTTCCCATTTGTGACACCTAAAATTCTCTTTCTGAAGTTGCCTGGAACGAAATCCCAAATCCCTGCTAGAACTGGCTTTGTCTTAGACCTTGGGGGAAAGAGGAGCCAAAGGGTCCACTTGCCTTGTTGCAGCTCCTTAGATAAGTCCACTCACTTCACAGGTCCCTCAGACACAGTGTGATTGTGCGGAAGGTGAATTGATTGCAATTAACCTCAGGGCCCTCCCTTGGGCTGAGGTTCTACCTCATGCTCTAGGAAAGTGCCATCAGGACCCTACCCTGGGGCTGATGAATACATATATCATACAGCCAAACACATATATTCTGGGAGAAAGCACATAAATCATGGGGGAAAACACGCATTAGACCAAGATGATCAAATTATAAATGAAGCACATAAATCATGAGATTACGCTGTTGAATTGTCTCAGGAAACATAAATTATATAGTGAAATCCCAGGGTCACAGGAGAGTCCACTGCATAATGAAATGTGCTCCTGTAACTTGGGGAAAGCAGAGCGACTCCTTGCAAACCCCACTGCATTATGAACACTGCTACACCCCAGGAATGATGGAGACACCATTTGAGGGATCCACAGATAATCCAGAGAAACCAGCTCAGGGGTGATCTAAGTACATGAGAAAAAAAGATAACCTTTGAGGTGGAAGAACTGTCCGTAATCAGGTTTTCACGTTAAATCGGGAAGGACAGTAGCCCTGAAATTAGCTGCAAATATCAGGACAGTGATTCAATCCCAAGAAGATTCTAGAAAGAGAGTGGAGGTAGTAGTGTTCAGATTGGCCCACTCTGATCAGAATAGGCAATGGGAATAGGGATTGATCCGTTGCTGATTTACATTGAGGACCATAAACTGAATTTGTATTTTTCACAGGGGAAGATACATGGGGAACCATTCTCCATATCTGTCTTTGTTTCCTCCTTCTTTGTCCCCATGTCCACACATTTGTTCATATAGGATAAAAGATGCAAAACAGAGAAAAGAATTGCTTAGCTTCAAGGGGGTGGGAGCCTGTCCAAGTGGCATACCACATTCAAGACCTTAGGTTCCCCTGTTCCACCCCTGGACCCCCACAACCATTGCCAGCTTGAAGAAGCAAGCAGCATGGGTGTGAAGGTCCTGTACAAGACTCAAGAGATGCCCGGACTTGACAGACTCACACACACACAGCACACAATAACAACAAAATCAGATGTACCCATGAAGCATGCCCATCGCCCTTGAATTAGGGTTATGTTTCAAATCTGGGTGTATCAGGGGACGCCTCCATCATAAACCAAGTATTTGACCCGCTCTGTTCCCCAGGGCAGTGGGGCCCCAGAGCTAAGTGAATTTACACAGCAGGAATTGATAGTTTATTGCTGACCCCAGAGGGCAGGGCGCCCTGACTCACATTCGATTTCTGGCATTTGTGAAGGCAGGTAGAGGGAGATTGTGTGGAGATGTGCTGCTAGCCCAGAGACTACAATTGTGTCAAAATGCAGGTGCTAAATTTTATTTGAAGGGAAGCAATAAATTTGGTCTCCAAGACACCCTCTGGCCCTCCCTAAATATCATATTTCAATTCCTCACTGTGCCTCCTGTTTTGCACTAGGGTAATGCACTGTAGGGATGTTAAAAAGACACAAATCCCGTTAATTGTGTGGAAGTAATTGCAGATGAAACTGTAACAGACCAGCTTTGTTTTAAAAGGCAACTACGTGCAAAATGGTAGCAACAAAAGAACAAGCCTGTAATGAAGGTTCATTTTCAACTGTGTCGAGTTATTTGTGAATTCAGCTTTGGCCTGCTAACCAGAACAGGACATCTGTGAATGGTTAAATCTGCCCCCTATAGACATATAATCATTTTACTCTATGATCTATGTGTTTCATTAGTTGAGGTACCCATTTGGCGATAATAAATGGGCATCAGCCCATGATCTATGCATTTCCTCCTGAAATGTATGTGTTTCACTAGAAAAGGTATGTGTTTATCAGCTATGACTAATGTTCCTCAGGGTTGCAGGACCCCCTTTGCCATATCAGCAGGGCCTCACCCACCCACTGACCCCAGCAAGAGGAGGGGAGAATAAGGGGGCTCCTACTTCTGCCCTTTAAGGTCCCAGAAGAGAGTTAGACAAACAGGAACACGTTTGGGACTTGGTTTCTCTGTAGCCAAACTTCCCACTGGTGTGGTCATTAAGCAGAAATGTGGTGGAGCAGGAGGGCATTGGACTCACATTCCAGGTTGACCAGATGCACACTTGAAATTAGGGCGACATAGAGGACAATGCAACTACTAGTTTTGCATTTAGAACGAATTCGCCATCCAAGAGAATGAAGTGAAATAATGGCGGAAACATTTTCTTCTTGCAAAATGACATGGATTCTCCTCCTAGAGAAGACACCACTCCTGAGAGGCTCAACTGGTTTACAGTTGGGGTGGGTGTATGGGGTCTCCAGTATCCTAAAGTGACAGACAGCACTTTACTTCTCAATGTGATCAAATCAAACAAGACAGCTACTGAGTTAAATCCAGAGTCAACCCTGTGTCATTCAGCTGTCTGGGAGAAAGAATTGATCAGCCTTACAATGATCCCCTCCTCCCCAAAGTGAGCTGCTCATGTCCAGTTGTCACTCTTTCCAGACATGGTGATCCTTGGTGAGGACCATTGATTTCAGAATTCCCACCCCTCTACTATCTCTGTCCATTGTGTTACACAGCTCTTTGCATAGGATATTTGGTAGTGGGGTCATGAATTAGACTTCTCAGAGTGAATTATAATCTGCTCTCGATGTAAATGTTCATTATGACAGAATAGCTTCTTTTTCACAGATGAAAATGAATGCTTTGTATATGAACTTTCCATTTAAAAATCATTTTTAATAAACACTCAGTGCCCTTTTACATATGACATCAAATGATTCATTATACACGTCTTCATTTAGTGACCTAATTGTCTCTCTCCTTTACATCTACCATTGCAGATATTTCTTTATACCTGCCTTCTACATTTTTTTCATCTATTAAAATGGTTGAAACATGGTTATTTTTTTATGACGGAAATTAGGAATTTCTGTAGATCTTCGCAGTTAACAAATCGTTCATCTTGTATTTGAGACTTCTATAGAGGAATAATCTGCATTCGAGGGTTTTAGAATAATTTTTCAGTGCTTTTAGGAAATTGCTATAATTTTTGTCCTGGAGAATATTTTGATGTTCCCCTGATACTCACTTTTTTTGAGGAATGTAAACATGCCTTATATGGAAAAGCAGAAGGTTCTGGACAAAGGCAATTCTTTTCAATCAAATAAATTCAGTATTATTGGTTGAGTACCGGGGGCAGAGCAATCGCCAAGACATAGAGAGTTTAGAGAGTTTGCCTTGCAAGTAAGCAGCCTGGGCTCAGTCCCTGCATCCCATATGGTCCTAACCCCTGCCAGGAGTAATTTCTGAGTGTTGAGACAGGAGTAACCCCTGAGCACCACTAGGTGTGGCCTCCAAATCAAAACAAAGTAAAATTTAAAAAGTAGTTGAGTTCCATCTACATGTAAAATTCGGTTAGCTCTGGTTGTCCAGGAAAACCCAGAAGCCACTAAAGAAACAAAAAATGTTGGCTCGTGTGTAGTGATCAGACATAGCATAATAATTAATGAATACATTAGATCATTATTTATTGCATGTCTCATTAGTATTGTTTAGTGATCTTTGGAATTAAGTGCTGGTAACATCACAGTAGGTAGGTCTGATATTTCTATGTTACTAATAAGTTCTTATGATATAAACTATAAATTGTTCCTTTAAAGGAGGGAATCATTTTAATTTTGCTTAAAAATTCTCAAAGGAATCTTGAAGTCTTTATTGAATTTGTCTCTTACCAACTTGGATTACTATCACCAAAGCAATACAGGTTGCATTTTACTAAGAAAGTCCTTATGGATTCAAATCATTTGCTGTGAATAGTTCATAAGGAAGTTCCTTGATGAAGAAACATTTCACTGCTTTCATTCAAGAGTTAAAAAAATCTTTGGGTTTTTTTGTGGTTTTGATGGTGGTGGTGGGTTTGTGTGTATGTGAGTGAGTGAGTGTGTGTATGTTTATGTGTGTGACGATTTTCAAAACCCTTTATATTAACATTAACCGAACTTAAGAGAATAATGTGTATGTTTGAAACAATTGCATAGTTTGCCACCACCATGTGAAGCTGAAAGTGATGTGAACTGGGTTAGCTCATCTTTGTACAGTGCGGCCCCTACAGCCAAATGGAAGTAAGCCCCGTCTTTCTGTACTATCTCTCTGTCCCCTTCAGTCATGAAGCCCCTTTCTGATGGTCTTCTGGTTTTTGTGTCTCTAGCAGAAGGCCTACTCTCCTTTGTATTATTATTGTAAGTAATATAATTCTTTTCCCCACAACAGCTTTTGTAATTGCATCTTGCTCTTCAGCTTTCATCATGCTCTGTGTTCATCTTGCCTAGGTTTGATAAGGCAAATGTGACTGACACTTGTTATTTTGAGTTTTTCCCCATTCCTCTCTGGTATATTCACATTATCTTCCATTCTCCCTCATTATTTCATCCCCCCCATTATGTATTTGAGTTGCATGTATGTGAGGCAGCTCCATCTTATCTCATGTCCCATTGCCTTTTGGCCTTTTCTTCCGTCGGTGAATCTTCATTGATCTGACCTCAACTCAGTCATTTTCTCTTCCATCTTTGTGGTTTCCAAGCTCTTCCTCATGGTAGGGCATCGCCAAGGCTGCTACTGATGAGAGTCCAGCTGTCTCTTTTCCAGTGTTTTCATTCATCTGTAGTGATTTATGATGGCAGCTTTCCTTAAATCCTCTGCCCTGTCTATCATAGTTGCCTATACAGTGTGTAGTGACTAAACATCTCAAGATCATTGCAAGGTCACTGCAAATTTTCTTGTGGATGCTTTTTAGTTTGTTTTATCTTTGTCACACTCTTGCAAATGTGGGTGTCTTGTTATTTCTCATTGAACGCTGGACATTGTCCACTATTGTGGGTTATTGTTGTTGTCTATGGCAGGCAAACATGTTTTAAAGGTGCTAAGTACTGCAGATGGTGGGCTAGACAGTACTGACCAGAACTGCCTAACTGCTGCAGTGGGGGAGTAGCACACCCAGATATGGAGGCAAAGGTGGCTGTGATCCGATCAAGGTGTAAGAACTAACCTTGCCGAGGACAGGATCACCTGACTCCAGGCCGTGTTCAATTGGATCCAGCCAGCTGTTAGGCCACTTGTCTCTGTTTCTGGCTTGTCTTTGTGGTCTGTGTTGGTCTGTCATTGAAGTACTGCTGCTAGCATTCAGGTTCAGTTCACCCCAAGTTTCGGGTGGGCGCCATTATCAGAGCCCAGTCCTGTTCCACTCCCCCATAATGTCCCCTTTTGATGTCCCCACAAACCTTCCTCTTGAGGCCACTGACTGTGTCTGTGTCAATAGTCCCAACGCTTGTTTTCATTATTATTTCACGCTTGTTTTATGATCATCTGTCCATGTGTTCTTGCTGTGACCATGTGACCTGGGTCCCATGTGTTTTCTTCCTTCTCACATATGGGCTCTCCATATACACACACCAAAGAGTTGAGTGGTGACAGCTGCATCCTGAAGGTACCCCTCCCAGAGTACAAGGCAATTGGTGGCACCTGGCTAAGTTAATCAAGTGTCCATGATCCTCCTGAGACAAAAAGGGCAGCTCGGGTGTCCCGTGCAAGTGTGTGCTCTCCCTGTCCCCTGCACTCAAGCATCTTGTGCTGTTTGGTCACATTATTCTTACTGCATCGAATTCTGAGGCCCCAGTCCAAGTTCACAGTGTGACTTGGTTCCTGCGTTGCACCTGGTGGTGTCATTAGTGCCACAGATCAGGTCTTGGTCCCCAGCTGTCCTTCTCACAAACCCCTTGTGACTTCAAATGCAGCTGAGGAAACCTCTCAGAAACTCTTGACTTACTCTGTCCAGCAACTTCTATGAAAGACTTTGAGCTGGGTAAGATGGAGGAATGTGGGGTCAAAGTTCCCCAACTGATCCCCATGCTCCCCAGCCCATTCAGATGCCTGCCTGACTCTGGACCCCAAGATCTTTACGGTATTTTCCCTACCCTTTGTGCCTTTATCTTGGGACTGGGTCATGCTTATATCCTGCCTGGTCCTTCTTCCTGCCCCAGAGAATGGAGAGCAGAAAAGTCCAGGCTGGGCCTCCCTGCCTGGTTCTCTGGTCTCTCTCCAGCACCCAGGAGGCACCACCTTAGAACAGAAGGTGACAGAGCACTAGGAAAGTTCCGGGCGGGGGTGGGGTGGGAGGGGGATCGAACCAGGGCACCCTCAGCAAGAGTTAAAGATGAAAATTTAAACCCAATGTCTCTCCAAGGCTCGAAGCCCAAGAGAGCTGCAGGGTGATGGACAGATCCCAAGCTGTTACCCCGAGATGACCCAGGCCTGTTGTACCTGTTTCTCACTGAGCAGCAACTGTTGCAAGCAGTTGTCCCAGAAACTGACTGGGACATTCAGAATGTGTTCAGGGATGAATGCATTTCTCTCTGAAACACTGTTCCCTGTGCTTCTGTTGTTACACTATTCCATGTGCTTCTGTTGTTACACTGTTCCCTGTGCTTCTGTTGTTAAGTATGCAACTGTGCTGAATTTTATACCAAGAAAGTTCAGTGTTTCATTATCTTTAAAATTATTATTAGTTTTTGAACCATACCTAATAATGCTCAGGGGCTATTCTTGACTCCCGTGCTCTGAAACATTGCTCCTGGCTGTTCCTGGGGAACCAGGTGGTGCTGGGGATCAAGCCTGGTCCTCTTACCTGCAAAGCTCATACTCACCTGTCCAAAACTTGTACAAGGAAAGTTTAAAGATGGAGCCAGAGTAATAGCACTGCAGGGAAGGCGCTTGCATATGGACGACCCACGTTCAATCCCCAGCATCCCATTTGGTCCACCTAAGGCTGCCAGTAGTAACTTCTGAACACAGAGCGGGAATAACCCCTGAGCACCCCTGCATATGGCCCCAAAACAACAAACAAACAAACAAACAAAAACTATGTAAAGGGCTCACTACAGGAAGACCGTGCATTTTAAATGAACGCATTGTGGACTATTGGTGTAATCCCAAGTAAAGTTCTTCCCCATATTTCCTTACTTCCATACTTCATCACCACCCTTCCATGTTCCGTCTAGATTAGCACCAGTTGACATCAGAATTAGTGAACATTAGAACCAGTTGGTATCATAGTTAGGACTCTCTGTAGGTGTGTCTCAGCCATGAGAGCCTTGACACAACGTCATGGGGACCACGGGGCTCTTGGATTTCACTGTGCAGGTAGTCCACCTCACCTCAGTCCAGGTGGAAATTAGAGAATCATCTACTCAGGAAGTCACTGTGGAGTCTGAGGAGTGGACTGAGGGTGAAGGAACAGTCCTGGGTCTTCACTCTTTTGCTCAGACTCACCAGCCAGTACCACCTTTTTCAGACCTGCACCAGCCAGGAGGTTTGAGTTGGAGGCCAAGTGAATCCTTCAGTGCAGGTCAGGTTTCCAGGCACACTCAGACCACAGGCACAACTGAAGGCTGAGACTCTGTAAAAATGCTCCCACATCACCTACCCAGTCAGCATGGGAGCATAGAACAGGGCCCTTGCTTTCAGAATAGCTCCTTGAGTCCCTTCCGGTCACATCTCTTTGGAAAGTTAACAGATGTGTCAACTAAGGAGGATTTAACTGTCTATTAAAATCATAATTGTCGGAAACTAGCTTTTAGGAGCACATGGCCTATTGGGAGGGGTCTGCACTGTGGATAAAGGTGGAAGTTCTCAGCTCTCCTGGAGACCACTCCTCCCTATGGACGGACCCTCACAGGGTGCAAAACAAAAACACACAGACATACAATGTTCCTCAAAAACAAATTGGCTGTGGCACACTCTAGATTGGAAAGTGATTGCACTGTTCACCTTGACCTTTGTGCTGGCCACGGACACAGTCATTCTCCATTCAGTCTTTATCACACAGGCTGTGAATCATTTTGTTGGTTATACTTAATGAATTCTTAATGGCAGTTTTGTCAGATTTTGCACTTGTAAATACACTCCTCGGATCAGAGTGAAATTCCAGGATTCTTCTCTGCACTTCCCTGTGTGAGGACATATCTCCAGGAGCAAATGGTGTTGGAGCATCAATCTCAGGGTCTTTGTTGGTTTGATTTTCTCTGGTCTCTGAGCTGTGGCACACACAGGCTGGAGGCTTGTTACCTCAAACCATGTTCGTAGGAGAGGTGCATTAGACCCTTTCCATGAGCGGGTGAGTCAGGACTGTCTTGTCTGGGCAGAGCAAGGAGGACCTTGTGTACTGACACGACTGGCCCTTTAACTGGTAACCGCCTCCCAAATTACCCCTCAGCTCAGCTTGCAAGGCCTTGAGAGGTACTCTCCCGCTGCAACTGCTATCAAATTGATTTATCCCAGATCCTCGGTGATTCTGACCTTTCTGTTCAAGATTTTTATGTGGCTTTTTTGATATTTGTTTTCACCTAGAGGGTGGGTGGGAAAGGCATGAGGTAAAAATTGGCAAATGTGCTAATAGGGAGTTTTCTCACTTTTCCTGTCTCTTACTCCCTGGCAGGTGGTGCTGGGTCTGAATTCTGGACTCTGGGTCAGCATCTATTGTCTTCAGCACTTACCCAAACAAAGCTTCCTCCTTGCAAGCAAGGGGCAGTTAGCTTTCCTTCTTGAAGATGTTGGGGTAATGCGGGTGGTGGATGTTCTTTTTCTGTTGCTAGCAGTCATTTCTCTCCAAATTCTTGCCTAAATCAGTATTGTGGCCACAGTTTCCTTTCTAACGTTAACAATGATTCACCTGGTCATAAGAAACAAGTGGCTCATCAGGTGGAGTTCTGCCTGTTTGCAGATATGCTAACCAAGCTAACATGGTCTGCTCTGTCACCTTGGGAACAGGCAACAACCACCTCCAATGCCAGATCATGAGGTTAAGGACCTGGAGACTGAGCTCCACCTGGGCACCACACAGGGCATGGTTTCCCAGGAGGTGGCCTTGTGCCACTCCTACATCATCTGTGTGGGTGCACGTGGCCTCAGAGGACCCTCAAATTCTAAGGTCACTTTTGCCAGCCCTGACAAGCATAGTTACAATATCCCAGGCCTTGGAGCTGAAGGAGCTAGCAAACCACAGGTACCCCCCCACCCCCCCC
>PVKC010001507.1:0-32228 GCA_004027635.1 Crocidura indochinensis
ACAACCTATTACCTCTCACAGGAACCAATTCTCTCCAGATGAGCATGGGTAAAGAAACCTGAAAATATGTTCACAGTTCTAACATAAACCTTATCTGCCTTAAAATAGTCAGACAACTCTCACTGCCTGAGATTAATTTAACGGTGGATATTATCATCTGAAAATAAGTCCTGTGTGTTACTAACATTACAGGCAGGACCTCAGGAGATTTTCAAATATCTTTAGGAATAGGGGAAGACATTTTTACTAGGGTCATTTAAAGTAGTTTGCTAAATCATTTATCTTAATTCTTTCCAAAAAGAGAATTTAAAGATCTGTAATACTGAGCTGGAGTAATTGATTATTGCTCGGGAAATGCTTGCCTTGCATGTGACCAACACAGATTCAATCCCTGGTACCCATATAATCCTAAATCCAGGGCCAAAACTGAACTCTAAACATTGCCATTGTGTCCCCACAATAAAAAAAAAATCCTTAGATACTTTGGCTATCTCTCTGATATTCACTACACTCAATAGCCTACACTCTATTCATTCATAGCAAAGAACAGTTAATTCTCTCCTGGAAGGTCAAGCTGACCTCTGAGATTTAAAGACAATTAATGCTAAAAACAAACTCTGAAGCAGAGTGGGAAGAAGATTAGAAGAAAGGGAGGAAAGGGGTGAGAGGGTGCAGGGAATGCAGCTCTTGTTTTGCAAGAGAAAGACTCTGGTCTGATCCCCAGCACCACATAATTCCCTGAGCACCACCAGGCTACCTCTACACTAACTGCTGAAAGTAGTCCCTGTGGAGAGCTGTTCATCAAAATAGCAAAATTTCAGGCTTTTGTAGTTAACTATTTCTTAGAATTATATATGTAACAGATGTAATGAAGTAAATTATCTTGCAAAGTGTGTAGAGCTGGGTAGATAACATAATGCTTAGGATCAAATAATCGTTTCCATTGCTTTTAATTTTTATAATCTTTTTATTTTTGTTTATTAATCATATTGTCTATTTGTTTTAGTCATTGACTAATCATATTTAGTAGTTTTTGTTTTTGACATTATCATATTGTTTACAATAGTCTTACCTATGCCTAAAGTGCCAAGATATTCTCCACCCATATCCTTATGTTATTTCAAGTTTGCCATTTCATTCCAATGTTTTAGTAATCTGAAATAAGGAAAATATTCAAACAAAAATGATAAAAGAAAAGTATATTAATCCCATCATAGCAAATATGAACTTTTAAGACTGTTTTTTGATTGCTTGTTTGTTTGTTTACCTTTAGACATATCTGTTAGCTGCAACCTTTTATTTTTTGCACAGCACTGTAAAGCCAAGGTAGAGCTCCCATTCCAGACACTCTTTATCAATGACGATCTTTTCCTTTTTCTACTTATATATATTTTTCTGGGGTGGCATTGGAGCTGAATCACCCTTGTTGGCACTGAGAGCTTACTCCTGGATCTGTGCTCAGTGATTACTTCTGGTGGTGCTTAGAGGACCATATTTGGTGCTAGGATGAAATTAGGATTGGTTGAATGCCAGGCCAGTGCATTACATGTTGTACTAATACTCAGGTCCTTTTTTAAATTATTTTTAAAAGATAAGGGTTTGTGAAGGTGGCATTTATTTTGAAAACCAGATATCAACTGGTAGGTAGTAGCTATTTTCCCCATGTTTATGTTTCTCTGATTAACCAATGAGTTATATGAATATAATCCATTTTTCTCAACTGAAGTTGAGTTTGCCCTCCATAAAATTTGGAAATGTTTGAAGGCTGGTGTGTGTGTGTGTGTGTGTGTGTGTGTGTGTGTGTGTGTATTCTCATTTTGTATTCTAGTAACCAGTTTGTTTTCACTTGAGATGATCAATGTCCTTGCTTTTTTTTTATTTCCCTATACATCACAGATGAGTGAGAGTACACAGTGCTAATCTATCTCTCCCAGATAATTTCAGTTAGCATGACACCCTCTCATTCTGTCCATGTTGCAGAAAACAGATTCAACATTTCTTACAGCTGCATAGTATTCCATTACGTATATATACCACAACCTCTTCATCCATTCATCTGTCATTGGACATTTGACTGGTTTCCGTATTCTGACTAATGAGTGCTGCAGTGAACATAGGTATACACATGTGTTTTGAGATTCATATATTTGTGTTTCTGGAGTAGATAAGCAAGAAGTAGAATCACTGCATTATAAGGAAACTCTATTCATAAATAATTTTATTTTTACATTCTGGAGACTTTTTATTTTGAGAAGTAGGGTATACTACTCGTCTTAGGAGTAGAGATCAGGAATACTTTTGTTTTATAAATCACAGAACAATACCAGTTGCAAATGATAAACTGACTCCAAATGACCCTAAACATGTAAACTGGTCTAAAGTTTTAATATGCATGTTAGACAGTAATCCTAAGGATATGCATCAGGTAATGTTATCAAATAAATACTTTGCCATTTCTAATTTTTGCATAGATGTTGGTTTTAAATAATAGAATAGTAGCTAGTTAGAAATATAAAGTAGACTTATGTTTCTTTTATCATGGGAGAAATTAAAGGTACAAAGTTAAAACTGGTTTCCTTTAACAATATTATTATTATTAATATCCTGTAAACATTGTTTTTATCAGTGACTTAATAGTATTTAATTTAGATTGTTAAGAAATTTTAATATTGGTAAGTTTAAAAATGATAAGTTGACCATTTGTGAAGTGATCTGGTGAATGAACGAATAAAGCATTTTTTCAGTAAATGTCAAACCATGTGACTTTGACTTTGTCCAAGGTACCAAATCTCTCGGATACTGTTTGAGATTCTGAATGGATGAAGAAATACAGGAAAATGAAGACTGAATTTAGTGTTAATAATCTCCACTCAAATCCCCTGGGAGAATCTGAAGGAGCTAAGAAATTTTAGTCAAACTGAAGCTTTTGCAATGAGGCACTTTCACTTTTCTCTGTTAAAGCAGCTTCGAATTGCAGTCCACAAAACCCCGTACCTGCAAAGGTAAATCGGAAAGGTAATAATGACTTCACTTGTGGTGGCCACAGATGCCAGGAAAGGATGGAATACATTGGTTCCCTTCCGAAGCTACATACCTTTCATGCCTGTCTTCCCTAAGGTTTATATGCTCTTTGTCTCTACTTACCAACTTGAAATTTATTTATTCACATTCGAGACAAATGAAGACTTTCCCTCAGTTACATTTCATGGCCACGTTATAGCTAGATCATTTTCTGGCATATATGTTACCTTCAGTATATTTCATATTGAGAATTTCAGTGGTGATGCGGTGGTGTTCAAATACCATTCCTCCTCAGAATTCCATCTCTTGGCTTAGTTCATTTCTTTGCTTTGTGCCTTTTTCCCATTTTAAGCTCACTGTGAAATTCTTTTCTTGGGTATAACAGGCATCTTACTGAAGCTTACAAAAGACATTTAAAATTAATTGTTTTTGATTATTTCAATCTAGACTTTCAGAACACTACCTCTCTTTAAAGATCTAAAGTTTTTGTTTACTTTCCCCCACTTTGTTCTTAATTGCTGATTTTTAGTTCAGCATGTTTTTTCAATTAACTCTCTTTAAGAAGGAAAGTTATATTGTATTTAACAATCAGATGAGTATTTCAATTGCTCTTTGATCCACCCACCTTTTTATATTCTTTTACCT
The DNA here is from genome assembly GCA_004027635.1 of Crocidura indochinensis. Lineage (NCBI taxonomy): Eukaryota > Metazoa > Chordata > Mammalia > Eulipotyphla > Soricidae > Crocidura > Crocidura indochinensis. Next base: position 3,667 of record PVKC010001507.1, read on the forward strand.
TATTTTAATTGCCTCATTATACCCCTTAGTCCTTAATATATTAATTTTGCTATATTTGCATATATACATAAAATATACGTATATATACATATCCCCAGAGGTACTCAGGAGCTGTTCTGGGTTTCATGTCCAGAGGTCATTTCCAGCAATGCTTGGGGGCACCATATAGTGCCAGGGATTGAATCCAAGCATCCTAAAACATATTTTTAGCTCTTGAACTTTTGTTCCAGCTCTTGTATATGTATATTTTACTTCATGAGGTCAGGAGCTTATTTGTATTCATTGTTTTGTTCTCAGTGCCTATACTAGGCCCTAATAAACAGTAGACATTCAAGAAATATTTTTGAAAAACTGAGTTACCTGATCAACAATTTTTACCTTTTTACCACAAGACATTATATTGCTATTCAAAGTGAATGCATTCAAATTGTGTTCTACAAATCTGAGAACACTAATTCTTGTAAGTTTATCTAAGCTGATGAAAGACTGTGGATCTTTATAATGATATCAAAAATGAATATGAAAGTGTAGAAATTTCTATCACTCAAGCCATGGGCTATATTTATGGGTCATAATCATAGTGGTCATGGGTCATGACTATGCTCCATAGTCATGGATAGCCATGGATCATAGCCATGAATATCCATCTAAAATTTTAATCTAAACCACAATTCACTATGTATATATATATATATATATATATATATATATATATATATTTTGTTTTTTTGGGTTACACCCGGCAGCACTCCAGGGTTGCTCCTGGCTCTATGCTCAGAAATCGCCCCCTGGCAGGCACAGGGGATCATATGGGATGCTGGGATTCGAATCACTGTCCTTCTGCATGAAAGACAAATGCCTTACCTCCATGCTATCTCTCCAGCCCAATTCGCTATAAGTTCAATATAAATGTCTAGCCCCACGAAAGCATGACTAAATAAAGTCATATTGAGGAAGAATGGATCAATGAAAAAGACTAATATACTATCATTATCTTAACAAGATAAGGACTTGGATAGAGGGAATTGTCTATTTAAAAGAGAAGATGGGATTTGGATTCTAAGTGCTATCTATTTTGGAACTATGAATCATTAAACAATAAATATGTACATTCTCATCTCTCCTTATTCTTATGCTGCATATAAAAAAGATATGCTTTTGGCCAATAAGTTTATAGAGTAAGAATATACAATTGAGCTAATATTGGCTTCCTATTAGTTATTAATTTAATTTAGTAGTTATTCTTAGGGTAAAACCCATGAGTACCTTATTGCCTAATAAGTAAAATTTTATATATTCTGATCAAATCAGAAGATAGGACAATAACTTGAACTGCATCTGAGTTTGGAAGATGAAGGGAGATATTCTAGACTGGTTCATTTAGTCTGTTCAGACAACCAAGAAACCTCCCTCAAGAGAAGTACTGACTTATTAATGGATGTTCAGAGTTTTGGATATCTATATTAAATAAGATCCCAGAGTAAATATTTGTTATAACTCCATTGAGATAGCTACCTGTACTTTTTTTTTCTGCAAAACAACCACATGCAATAAAATGTGATTGAAAAATTTGCAGAGTATGTATATTAGCCACAGGATATCTTCAGCATTTAATTACAAATATATCTGATGTCTTTATAAAAGAGATCCTGAAAATACCTATGATTTTTCTCTGTGTTTCCATTTTTTTTTGTATTTGGAATTGAGAATTACCATTTCCCAATTAATGGATGCGATTCAAGCTCATCACCTTTCCCTACTGTCTCCCATGCTGCTGTGAATCTGGCTACCCAATCCTTTCTGTGCAGTTTCTCATCACAAACACCATTTTGTTTCTTTTCTTTTACTTTTCCCTCTTGTATTAAGTGACATAAAAGAGTTGAGATCTGCTCAGGGGAAATGAACACGTTTCTTGCTTGATGCTACATACCAGCTTAAGCTTTAATGGCTTCTTCAAGAGAGACCCGTTCACAGTCAGAATTCTTTTATCCCACAATGGCGACAGGAAAAAAAAGGGGGCCAGGGATTTTCAGCAGCAAAGAATAAGAAGTAAAGGAACTTTTACAAAGGGTAAAATGATGTGCAAATTCTAAAAATACTCCATTTGCATTTAAAATATGCCCTTCGAGACTACAAAGAATACAATTTTTTGGTTAGATTTTAGATAATTATACTGACATATTGGTGCTTTTAATAGTCACTGGCCATCTATTATTTAGAAGAAAATAGAGGAGATTTAAGTATAAAAGAATGCTTGAATATGTTCAATATAATAAGAAATATTAGTCATTTCCCCCTTAGTCCTTAAGTTGAATAATAGCAGCATATTAGACTATTTTTATAGCTTGTTTATTTAAAATTTAGTATTTCTAAAGCTGAAATCAGAAATTTTTTTGCACTAAGTTGGTCATCTCTTATTATACAACTAATTCCAGTTCAATCAAATCACTTTCTCTCATTTGTACATTTGTTAATGCAAGCTAAAGCAATATGTAAGGAAGGCAATGAATAAGTAGGAGGGAAGAGGGGAGGAAAAGACTGGGGGAGGAAGGAAGGAAGGAAGGAAGGAAGGAAGGAAGGAAGGAAGGAAGGAAGGAAGGAAGGAAGGAAGGAAGGAAGGAAGGAAGGAGGAAGGAAGGAAGGAAGGAAGGAAGGAAGGAAAGAGGGAGGGAAGGAGGGAGAAAGAAGGGATGAAAGAAAGAAGAGTGATTGAAAGAAAAAGAAATCGAGAATGAGAGAAAGGAAGGAAGGAAATAAAGGAGGGAAATAAGAAAGGAAAAAATGAAATAAGAAATAAATAAGGAAAGAAGGAACTATTTTATATTGTGTTCTTAGAAAATCTGAAGGCCATGGGTGAAAAAACAAAAAGTTTAAGATACATTTTTTTAAATAAATATTATTTTTGACCTTTGAGAAGCTTAGAATTTAATTATTCCCATAATTATTTAAATATATTTAAATATATTTAAATACAAATAATGGAGGTTGAAAGATGAAGGAAGACATAAAGCTTCTTTATAGGGCACTGAAATTACAAACAAATTATGGTGATGATTATACAAGTCTCTAATCACACGAAAGACCATTGAATAATACACATTAAATAGATAGTTTTGTGGTATGGGAATGATATATCAATAGAGCTGTTTTAAATAGAGACAGAGACAGAGTGACTGAAATCCTAGTTTAGTTAAGAGAAAAGAGCACCAATAGGCTCAACCTGGAGAAAGCAGCCAATTTGGATTTGATTCTGGTGGGCTTAGCCTCAGAGTCTGTGTTTCAGTTGGGGTTTTCTGCATGCTATAGAATTCTACCAGCTAACTTGTCCTTCTTGTAAATATTCCCCATAAAGGCACTTATTAGAGAGCTATTGCAGAGTTCACAGAATTGAAGTGCTGAATGAACAGGCCTCAGAAGAAAAAAATAATCGGGAAAATAGGGAACCTCAGCAATGAATGATTTTCATGGTAGCCAGGTTCTTCCCGGTGTCTCCTGCAGGCTTTGTCTCCTCCCAGGAATACACATAGATCCTGTGTCTCTCTAGATATGACTGTTTTGATTGTACATCTGCCCTCTTGATTCAGAAGTAAGGATTTAAATATGGGCCATTCACTTTAAAGGGAAGAGTGAGTGAGTGTTAACCTGTAGAAAGAGCTGCTAACAGCTTTTCTAAACTCCATCTCCCCAACTAATTCTAGCCATGTTAAGCCCTGGAACAGCCAAACATACACTTGTCATAAAAACCAAGTGACTCAGCAGTTGGGATGAAGTCATTGAAATAGGTTTTCTACTGTTTGTGTTACAGAGATTCAGCATTAGTTTAAACAAAATAGTATAGATGTTTTAAGGCTTCCTGTGAATAGTAGCATGCATTTGGGAAGCTTCCCTAATAGCCAGACCCTTTTTTTCTACAAGAAATTCCTAAATGCAGGCAATTAAGATGTCTCTCCCTTTCCCAATGCCCCACTATCACTTGGAAATAAAAGCATGGGCACCAGTGAGGGCAGTAGCTAAAAATCACTGTGGCAGATCAAAATAAGAAAGTTGAATTAAGAGCAGAGAGAAACTGAGATTCAGTGAACAGACGAGTCCCTGAGACTGCTGTGCTTAGAAAAGCAAAGGCATGTCAAAAATTAAATTAAATTAATCACTTAGAAAGTCGGATCTCACCATTGTTATTTGTTTTTCATTCCTCAGATCAGACAGCCTTAAAATGAACGAGTTGCTGAGATTGTTCAGCTTTCCAGAATTCAGAGGCTTCAAATGGAAGATAATTGATGTTTTTAGGTGAAGTGAAATACACATTTAAATTTATTTTATGTTTCGGGCTGGCATCTCAAAAGATCCAGATAAATAAAATATCTTTGTCTTCATTGTTCGCTCTCTTCCCTTAATTACTCATTTATCTAATACATATTTTTTGGAGAATAAACTAATTCTGGGCATTGTAGATGAGTTATATAGCAATGATCTCTCCCATTATCATTTTATCCACTTGGAAGGATTTGGGCTTAATCAGAGAAGAAAATGTACATACCTATTCACTCATACAGAATTATAAAACAGAGTACAGTTTGGCAGGGAAACTTTGATTTGGGGTACCTGTTCTAGACTGAGGGACCACAAAGCCTACTGAGAAACAAAGCATTAGTGCTAAGATCTGAAGGATGCAAAGAAGTGACATAGGAGGGTGGGAATCTTTTAGGTCTGGGATGTGTGACAGAAGGACATTTCAGGCAGATGGAAAGATGCTGATATTGGGGGCAAGTCTCCTGAGGGGTAGGAGGAGCTGTGAAAGGGCAATAAAGCTCAGAGTAAGTAAGGGCAGGAAAGGTGATGTTGAGTATTGGAAAGCTCAAGAAGATTTTCTCAAGGGAGAAAAATATCAAAGTGGGTTCATAAAAAGAACTTTCTAAAAATACACTGAAAGAATCACTCTGGACAAGAATCAGGTGCTGAAAGGGGATAAAATGACATGCATGGCACTTCTTCATTAACAAGAGTATCAACCATAGTGTCAAAAAAGGATTGAGAGAGGGAGAAGCAAAATGCCTGTCCCAGAGACAGGCTGAGGTGAGGAGGGTAAGATGGAAATGAGGGCATATTGGTGGCAGAAAAGCTACACTGGTGAAGGGTGGTGTATGTTCTATGACTGAAACTCAGTTGTGAACAATACTGTAATTACAGTGCTTAAATAAACCAATTATCTTTAAAAAGAAAAAAAGGAAGGAAGGAAGGAAGGAAGGAGGGAGGGAGGGAAGGAGGGAAGGAAGAAGGGAGGGAAGGAAGGAGGGAGGGAAGGAAGGAAGGAGGGAAGGAAGGAAGGAAGGAGGGAAGGAAGGAAGTGAGGGAGCGAGAGAGGAAGAAAGGACAGGGGAAGGAAGGTAAAGGGAGGGTGGGGAGAAAAGAGAATGGAAGAAGTGGAGGGAGGGAAGAAGAAGTAAGAGGAGAGGAAAGAGGAAGAAAAAGAAGGCAAGGCAAGGGAAGGAAGGAAACAGAGGCATATGCAAAGAAAAGGATTTGATGAGGAAGACCAAAGGCTGGAGGTGACCAAGACTGTGGTTTTATGTCATCCTCACTTTGGTCCATTTTATTATTTATGATCTTTTCACATATGTACATTTTTGCTTCATTTTGTTGATCAATTTCCAATTATAAGCTGTGTCATGAAATTATTTATGTAGACCCCTTCATCCTTCTGGAAGAGTGCTTACAAAGCTATAAATTTTCCTCTCAGTACTGCTTTAACTGCATCTCACAGATTCTGATCATTTGTGTCTTAATTCTCGTAAGTTTTCAGGAATCTTTTGATTTCCTCTTTGATTTTATCTCTGACCCAATGATTGTTCAGCAGTGAGCTATTTAATTCCCAAGTGTTAAAATTTTTCCTTTGCGTTTGCTTGTTATTGTTATTCACAGAGCAGTTGGCACCATCTACAATCCTGCCATACAGTTCCCACAGCCCGGCTCACACTTGTCTCTTCAGTTCTTGACTTTAACTTAATCATCCGAACACCTAATATTTAAAAGTATTTGCCTGCTAATTTTATCAGCTTTGTCATTTATGTCTGCTGTTTATTAAGTATAATTTATTTCTCTTATTATTATTCCTATTTTCTTGCTTATTTGCATGCCTAACAACTTTTTCTCTTTAAACATTTGGAAATTTGGGGGCTGGAGTGATGGCGCAAGTGGTAGGGCATTTGCCTTGCGTGTGCTAACCATGATTTGATCTCCTGGTGTCCCATATGGTCCCCCAAGGCAGGAGTGATTTCTGAGCGCATAGCCAGGAGTAACCCATGCGCATCACCAGGTGTGACCCAAAAAAGCAAAAAAAAAAAAAAATAGAAAATTTTATGTTGTTGAAGAAATGGATTGTTTTTTTCTTTCTTTGAAAGTGTTAAATTTTGTTAGAACTATTCTATTGTATTTCATTGACTATTTTCTCTTTTTTTATGGTTTTTGGGTCACACCTGGCAGTGCTCAGGGGTTACTCCTGGCTCCATGCTCAGAAATTGCTCCTGGCAGGCACGGGGGACCATATGGGGCACCGGGATTCAAACGGATGACCTTTTGCATGAAAGGCAAAACGCCTTACCTCCATGCTATCTCCCGGGCCCCGACTATTTTCTAATAGTTATTTTCTAATAGTCTGATACCTCTGGTCACTACCAAAGGCCAAGAGAGCCTACACTCTAGTAACTCCCAAAGGTCTTTCTACTCTGTTAGTTCTGAAAAGAACTTTGTTTATAATTTCTAGGTTATTATTTCCTCAGCTTTGTGAAACTTTCTTTATGTAAGTTCACTCTAAAATCTAATTATGGAGGCTACGATGTAGACTTTTTAATTATTTTTAGCATGTAGCTTTTGCCATAATAGGACTATGCTCCATATTTTCCAGCTTCTTCAGGCAACCCTAATTTCTGTCTGTTCAATTCAGCAAAATTATTTATTTTACTGAATATCTCTTTTTTTTTTTTGGTTTTTGGGGTCACGCCCGGCAGTGTTCAGGGGTTACTCCTGGCTCCATGCTCAGAAATTGCTCCTGGCAGGCACGGGGGACCATATGGGGCACCGGGATTCGAACTGATGACCTTTTGCATGAAAGGCAAACGCCTTACCTCCATGCTATCTCCCGGGCCCCAAACTGAATATCTCTTAAAGAAAAATTTCCTCTGATAAAGTTCAGGCAACTATAAAACCAAATAGCTTTCTGATTTCCTTTCTCTCCACTATCACTATTCTACCCTGTTTGTTGCAAACAATCTTTTAATGTGGTTGCGTGTATTGTAGTTACTTGTTTTACAGGAGATAAAAGTCCTCACTTTGCTATTGCGAGCATCTGGAAATGAAAGTGCTAAAATGTGGAACTGAGACTTAATGATGTATCTTTTATTTTAAATTCTCTAATACCAGTACTTTTAACTTTTTAATTTCTGTAATCTCTGGAGTATCAAATAGAAACTAAGAATAGAGTTGTCAACCTTCTCAATAGTTTATTACCCAAACCATTCATTTTTATATTGACAGGAAATTCCATATGGCTTCAGAATTCTAAAACCCTAGAACATTATAAGACAAAAGTGTTAATCTATTGGGAAAATAAATCCCATAAAAATCTTAAAGTAGAATGTTAATGCAAATTTTAAAAGTTAGTGTGTGGGCCACAAATAGATAAAATTGATATCAATGGAACCATCAAAATCTACTTAGAAGATATTAACTTATTTACAAAGCACTTAATAATAGCATTTGCTACTTGATGTTTAATAACCCAGTCCCTCAAATATTATATATCACTCCATTCATGTCAAAGAAACTAATGCTTAATGTGCAGTCTTTTTTATGATTTAATTTTATTTTGTTTTATAACTCAAAGAAGTAGGCTCAAACGTCCTTGTATATAACAAGGTCAGGAAGAGCAAAATTAGCAGTATTGTAGTAAAATAGTCAATATTCCCAATTAATATAAAAGGGTTACCTAAAGAAGGAAATTTATTGGCTGCCATATAAGAGTCCCCAGTCCATAGAGGTGTATCATCTGGACTGTAAGACACACATTTACTTATTCTAACTCAGATAATCTATGAGAAGTTCAGTAATCTCTTGAGAAGACAGAAAGGACAATTTCTTTTCTAACAAATTCCATTGCTCTTGCAGTGACATTATTGGTATAGGACAAACTCTTCTCAAATGTATTCTAATGCTTACACCAAACAGAACTATTTCACCTTGCTCTAGATCATTTATGTCCGAGTTAAATAGTATTTCTCATTTTAGCATCTTCATTCTGTACTTATATCAGTTATCTTTTTAAGATCCAAGGTTATGTCTAGAATAGCCAGGTGAGACAATGACTAGAGCTGGAGGTAGGAGATACAGTGTGACCATGTGGATATTTCTTTTGCTTTGTGCAGAAAATTTCAGAGTAATCATCTTAGTGTCTTGGTAGGTCTTTCTATTTGTTTGGCGATCTTGATATATAGCCATGGGAAGCTACGTCCCAAAGGTTAGTAGAGTGAGCAAGAATTGACGCTTTCTACCATAAAGAAATTTATCTTTAAGAACAATATCTGATGAGACTTCAAATCTCAGAAATGACAATGGGAGCAGTAGCAGTTTGAAATAGGAGCAAATAGCGATGCTTTACCCTTCTTCTTCATTGCTTTGTTTTGTCTCATTTTTCCAGGAAGATTTTATTTAATATCAAAGTGCAGTTCCAATGGCCTAGTAGCCAGTTGTAGGAACAATTTGAAGGAACAATTTCCTCCATCAACACTAATGACCATAACTCTTATAATATGTGTCATTTTTATTCCTTTATTTTTTAATATTTTTATTTAAGCACCATGATTACAAACATGTTTGTAGTTGGGTTTTAGTTATTTAAAAAAATGCCCCTTCACCAGTGCAACATTCCCACCACCAATGCCCTCCATCTCCCTCCTCCCCTACCCCTTGACTGTATTTGAAACAGTCATTCTAAATGGAACAAGGATTAAATAAATTCTACTACTTAAAAAAATAACTCAGTAAGTTCCATCAGAACTAATATCCTGATACAATCTAGTTGTGAAATGAGTATGTATAGTGATTCAAACAGTCTAAACATAGTTTGATACCATACCTCATATCTGTACAATATTCAATAAGATCATCTGACATATCAGCATCCATTCACAGTACAAACCACTGTGTAAAACCACATTTGTTTAAGGCTCAGTTGAGTAATACTAAGCCCCAAACAAAAACAGTTAAATATATAGACTACTTGTACTGACACTGCCATTTGCTTCTCTGACTATTGAATTTGTACTTAGCAAATAAACCTACAGAGGCATTTCATTTGAGTTTTGACCCAGAGGTTGTTGAACCTCTATCATAACAACTATCATAAAATCCACAGTCTTATTGGCAAGACAGATACACAGTCATATCTCTAAGTTACTATGCTCTACTGAAAGAGCCATGCATATTATATTTTATTTTAAATTTCATTGGGGTTTTATACTTTCAGTTTATGATTTTAAATTTCTACTTTTTCAAGCCTTCATTCTGTTCTGAAGTCACAGTGTACCACCGTCTAGACTTCTGTTTCTCTGTTTTCTTCATACAGAACCATTTCTCAAGTGTCTACTTGTCTACAAATGGGGCCTTTTAGTTCCAGAATAGACCAACTTCATTAGGGCCTCTAAATCAAGGGAAAGAGGAAGAAAAAAGTTAGCTGACACACACGGTTCATTTGATAAGTTTGACATCAACAGTTGGGCAGCAAAGAAGGCAGCTTTTCTGGCTCACAATGTCTGTGTCTTGATGTAGAATGGAGTAGTTGACTGTCCTCTTAACATGTTATTCTAGTGGACTATTGGGGCAGTTCCTGCTGAGAAGAATGATTTGTTGAACTTTTCAGCTAAAAAATTCTAAGCACTTGGTCCATTTGAGGCTTGAGTCAGCTTGTTTCTAGTCTGTTCTTACTCAACTTCATTTTTAGCAGACACAGGTTGATGGTTCTATCTCCATGGCTATTCCTGTGGGCAACATTGGGCAGTCACGCTTGCCTGGTATGAGGAGCCGATTTGCCTCTACATCTGTGTTCCTTGGTGGCAAGTGGCATTACAGAAACGTTTCCCGCATGTAGACTCAGAGTGGTGCTTCTGTGTTTTGTTTCCCTCCCTTCAGCCAGTTACATCATTAGAACTAAGATGACTCCTGTGTGTGCCTGTCAAAGCTTGCATGGAGCCTTCCTAGGGATTCCCTTTGGACTCAATGCCATGACTCTGAAGATTATTTACTCAGTCAAACTTGGGTGCAGGAGAGTTATTCCTCTGTCATTTTGAAACTGAGGGGTTCTCTCCAGCTTTGTTTCCCTTCAGTCCCCCATGGAATTCATATGTGGAATTGGCACAGAGGTCAGAGGTGCCCAGATGAAATCCTGGGAGGAGACACAAATGAATGTTCAGTTTTAGACTCGCACTTCCCCTCAACTAGGCACAATCTAGTGACTGTGGTTCTTGTGCAGAGATGCATAGATTTTCTATTGAATAGGAGCATCTGTCAACTTCATCTCAGGCTCCTGCTTTTATTCTTAACCTATTTGGGGGTATACTCCCTTTTTCTTCATTATGGCACAGGGCAAATATCACCTGTCCCATCAGCTGTCCCTTACTTTCCTCTTTACCACAGCCCTCTTTTCAATCAGCTTGGCTCAGTTCATCTTCCCCATTCCCACAGAAGCCAAAGGGTCTGTGATTCCTGCTGCTATTATTTTCTCAACTCTGAGCTGACTCTGTAGCCCTTTGTGGATTTGCAAATCGATTTTATTGAAAATGAAGTATGTGTGTGTGTGTGCCACCTTTATTGTTTTCATAGTGAGGGTGAATAGGGAAGTTTGCATCTCTGTGTGAGCAATAGAAAAAAATAAGACATTTTGCAGTTAAAAATTGGAATAAGGTTATTCTTTAAGTTGCCAGGCTTCAATCTTGTAATATGATGAAGATAATAGAAAGAAGATGGCAAACCTCTGTCCAGACCTGGACTAGAAAGAAGTCAGGATGTCAGATTGAGGTGGTATTTAATCTCAGGTTTGTGCTAATGATGCATTGATTGTCTGAACCTAAAACAGATTTCTCCTCTCTTTTGTGAATCCTAGTGCCTTCATGACCTTCACATCACCTTCCCAGGCTAGGTCTCTTCTGAGAATCTTCTAGAAATTGGAAGCATCATCTACAAAGGGAGTCAAAATACTTTCTTAACTGGAAACACCATCTAAAAAGACAACAGAGTTTGATGCTGGCTAAAATTTTGATTTATTTAACCAGGCATCCTAGGTTTATTTGATAAATACACTACTATGAGGTGGTTTTCTGGAGGCGATGATCTCCATTGTGAGGTACTGTGGCAGTTTTCACCACTGTGATAACAACAAAGAAGAAAAGTATCATAAGCCCTGGGAATGATAATATTTGCATATGAATAATGATCTGCTGGGTGGGGTCTCATAGTTACTGCAGCTCTTCATCTTTCAATTTCCAGCTCTTATTTTACCAGACCAAATAAACATCACAATTCTAAGCTTTCATAAAATATTGAACATTTAATCTGAATTTGTCAAAGCAACCAACCTTGCTTTTACTGTTGTAAAAGTGTTTGCATTTACTAATAATCAATCCCCAGGGGTTTGTGCTATAAATTAGAGTTAAAATTGGGCCAGACCTATTCCTCCACTATATTCTTCCACCAAAGTTTAAAATATGTTGAATACGCAGCTTGCTAATAAATTACTCTTTTGCATGGGCTGCTTTTTAGCTCTGGGAAAGATACCGTTGAACTTTGGCTGTTGATGATTTTATTTAGAAAAGGATAGACACTTTTCTTTGACTCTCACTTACCAAGCCTTTTTCAGACAACAACAACAACAACAACAATAACAACAAAAGAGCATGTGTAGGTAGCAGAATCCAATTCAGCAACATCAAATAGGAGTCTGCATGCAGAGTAATTAAATACCCACAACATGAATTATCTGTGGTAGAATTAAAGAAGGAATTTGTCAAAAGACATTGTGGTAACAAACTCTACGTGAACAACCAATAGTTAAATATTTTCTAGCCAAGAACTAAAACTACTGTTTTTCATAGGAAAAACAAAGTAGCATGTACAATTTTAGGAAGAGAAAATATATCTTAATTTCTTTTCTGTTTTATTGGGGGGAGTGGACTATACCCCGTGATTACTCCTGGTTTTGCACTCAGAAATCCAGTCAGATTTGGGGGACAATATGGAATGGCATATGATAGAAGTCGGGTCCTTCCCAAGTCTCTGCATGCTAGGTAAACGCCCTACTGCTATGCTATTGCTCAGGTCCTACATCTTAGTTTTTATAAGGTTTGTCTGGTCACTTGTCTGAATCCCAGAGATATTTTTAGCATCAAGTAGGGGCCAAACCTTTTCTAAGGACACTCACTATTAAAATGACAAAATTGCATGGTTTGCACGCAAGAGACCTGTTCAATATATGATACTGAGGAAATAAACAACAACAAAAGAGAACCCTTGCAGAAATATTAGACCAACAAATAATCTAAAAATAACTCTCTTGTCTTTTTTTTTCCCCTCTGGTTTAGCTCAACCTTTAATTCTTTATATTTTTAAATTAAATATTTATTTAAGCACCATGATTACAAACATATTTGTAGTTGAGTTTCAGTCAAAAAAAAGCACACACCCCTTCACCAGTGCAACCTTCCCACCACCAATGTCCCCCATCTGCTTTCCCTCCACCCTCCTGACTATCTTCAAGACAGACATTCTATTTCTCTTAACTCACAACCATTATGATGATAGTTGTTGCTGTGATGATAGTTATTTCTCTATAGTTATGTCTCTAACTGTGCTCACCAATCTTTGTGTTAAGCTTCATATCATAGGCTGGTCCTTTCAAACTCATCCCTATTGTCTCTGGCTATTATTACCATACTATCTTTTATTTTTCTTAAATCACACAGATGGGTGAGAGTAGGAGGAAACACCACTCACCAAACAAGTGGATTCAGAGATAAACAAATGGGACTACATTAAAACTGAGAATCTTCTGCACCTTAAAGGAAACAGGGACTAGGATACAAAGATCACCCACAGAATTGGAGAAACTATTCACCTAATACCCATCAGATAAGGGACTAACATCTAAGATATTATAAGTTACTGACAGAACTTAACAAGAAAAAAATATAACCCCTTTAGTAAATGGGGAGAAGAAATGAACAGACACTTCCTCAAAGAAGAAAAACAAATGGCCAAAAAGGCACACGAAAAAATGATCCACATTTTTTCCACTAATCGTTAGGTATTTTGCAAATCAAAACAACAATGAGGTCCCATCTCATGCCACTGAGAAGGCACACATCACAAAGAATAAGAGCAATCAGTGCTGGAGGGGTTGTGAGGAGAACAGTACTGTTATGCACTGCTGGTGAGAATGCGTCGTCCAGCCTTTATGGAAAACTATATGGAGATTTCTAAAAAATACTGAAAATTGAGCTCCCGTATGATCGAGCTATACACTTTTAGGAATATAAACTAAGAACACAAAAACACAATTTAATGCCCTCTGCACACCTATATTCATTGCAACACTATTTACAATAGCCAGAATATGGAAACAAACCAGATGCCCGACAACAGATGAATGGCTAAGAAACTGGTACATATACACAATGGAATACTATGCAGATGTCAAAGAAAATGAAGTCACGAAATTTTCCTATACATGTATGGACATGGAAACTATTATGCTGAGTGAAGTGAGTCAGAGGGAGAGAGATGACTCATATTTAAAATCCTCCTAAGGAATTCTGATAGGATATGTTTGAGGAAACTGCCACTCTTATTTAATTTCTATTTGAAAAAAATACAAGAAACTTTGTTAAACAAAATAAAAAACCTCAGTATAATGACTTTTATTTCTTTAGTTCAAATTCCTTCTCCCAGAATTTTTTATTCTAACAAAAAAAGACCCCACAAACATAGAAAAATTAAAAGTAAGTCAATGGTATGTTGAAGTAGTGAAAAGGGAAATAAAATGGATGAAGAGGGGAAAGTGTACTGATAGCAGTGGGTACTATATTTAAAGTGGTACCATAAGAGGCTCTGACATAATATAATATAGTACTACTAATAAGCCACAAATGAAAAATAGAAGGAGTTTGGATACTTTCCATGGAAGAGAAGAAAGGTTCTTATGGCTGGGGGGAAATGGAACAAGAACTGTTAGTTCACAGTTTACATCTTGGTTTCACAAAACAAAGGTCATCCCTGGTTTCTTTTGTTCTTCCTCTTGTGTATCCTGTGTTAGCTCTGGGGAAAAGTAGGAAAGCTTCTGCTTGGAGGGTTCCTTGTCTCACTCAGCATTTATCTGTGACTTTATTTCATCATTTGTAAGAAATCTGCCTTTGATAAGGTGTAATGGGACCCATAATATTTTGGTGGAGATTCCATCAGTAGAAACATAAGCATATCATTTTCCTCAAATGAGATTAATTGCTACCCATTCTTTGCCAGTTTTTACCTAAATAGGTGAGTTAGCTGTTTTTTGAGCCTGTACATCTTCTAGAAAATGTTTTCCTGCTGCTATGTGGGACTCTTCTTGGGGTAAATTCAAGAAGTTTAGTGAAAATAATGTTAAGGATCAGAAGTCAAGCAGTGGCATAAAGGGGATATGTGTGTTTCTTTGCATATATTTCCTGAGGAACAGTGTTATTTATACCTTTGTATCATGAATATAGAGTATGAAATCTTCTAAAGAATAGTTACTACAACCTAACCTGGTGCCCCAATATTACCTTGAGGCAATATCCTTTATTTCTTTCTTCATAGACCCAGTACAATGGGGGAAATCTTACAAAAAAGAGGAGTTCCCATATATTAGGGATAGGAACTCCAAACTTTTCATGTTGTAAGTAATCCTTTAACTATGAATATTTGTCATATTGGTTTGATTTAAGCTTCAGTTGCTCTGAGATTTACCATAAACCCTCAAACTTTGGAGAATCAACAGAAATATCAGATTTTGAGCCACCCTGACAATGAAGGAACCTGGAGCAATCTTTGTGGCACCCTAGTAATGTCTTGACACCAATGTATATTTCATGATACCCTGGCAATGACATAAGGCTTATCCAAGCCTAAAGTACTCTAGTGAAATGCCTAACAGTGACAGCCACCAAAGAGAAGATGAAGAACAGAGACTTTTATTTTTCCTGGTATATAGAAGAAAGACTCTCTGAGGTTAGGCAAGTTATAGACTGGTAAAAAAAAATTATAGACTGGTTTGAAGCCAGCAGTTGGCATGTATGACCAAAAAATTCCTGGAAAAGGTCATGCTGTTCCTATCTAGGTTAAAAGTTTTTTTTGCTTGTTTGTTTTGTTTTTGTTTGTTTTTTATGGACACACTCGTTTGATGCTCAGGGGTTATTCCTGATTAAACACTCAGAAATTGCACCTGGCTTGGGGGGACCATATGGCAAGCCAGGGGATCGAACCGCGGTCCTTCCTTGGCTAGCGCTTGCAAGGCAGACACCTTACATCTAGCACCACCTATCTGCCGCCCCCCCCCTGTTTTGTACTGGCCTATTCAAAATAACAGCCATGGTGCTCTCCATACAAGGTAGAAAACTGCCAAACTACACGTGTTTCGCCATCAGCCTGGTTTGGATTGTTTCATGTGTGATCTTGATTCAGACTCGTTCACTTGGAGATATGGCACATGGGGTGATTTTATACAGTCAGGAGAACCCTGAGCATCATTGGGTATAGTCCAAAACACACACACACACACACACACACACACAAAAGAAAAGAAAAAGAAAAGGCTGATCTTATGGCTTATGGGAAAAAAAAGAGCCATGAAACTTTTTTTTTAGAACCTACCTAAACCAGGATAGACACATTTTCTCTAGAATATGGAAACATGGAAATAACTATACTAACAACTATCATGACAATCTTAATGAGTAAGAGAAGTAGAATGTCTTAAACACAGACAAGGGGGGGGCGGTGGCGCTGGAGGTAAGGTGCCTGCCTTGCCTGTGCTAGCCTAGGACGGAATGCGGTTCGATCCCCTCGTTTCCCACATGGTCCCCCAAGCCAGGAGTGACTTCTGAGCACATAGCCAGGAGTAACCCCTGAGTGTCACCGGGTGTGGCCCCAAAACAAAACAAAACAAAACAAAACAAAACAAAACAAAAAAACACAGACAAGGGTTGTGGGAGGAGGAAGATGGGGGGCATTGGTGGTGGGAATGTTGCACTGGTGGTGTTCTTTTTTTTTCTCTTTTTGTTATATTTTAAGTAAATTTCATTGGTTTACTGTTTACAGTGTTCTAAAATGCGAGGTACACAACTTCACACACTTATGTATAACTTATTGAACCCATCTCTTTTTTATTGGATTATAAATGAAAAGGGATAATGTACAAGTGATATAATAACCATAATAGATTAGTATGCACAATTTTATATAACTAAGTTGAATAATCTGGAATCATCCAGAGGAAATAAAGATAGTTTTAGAATCTCACAGTCATTCAAGACTTAATGGAACAAATAGCAAAGAACACCAACAGACATACATAGTCAAGACTTGAAACTGAAGCTAAACAAAAACAAAAGTGCAGCTCCAGCATGAAACTCTTGTAAGAAAAAGTGGTTTAACAAAGGAAGGGCACCAGAGATAATCCATTTCTTCATTAACTAACCCTCTGGATTACACTTTGATATATAAAATATTTTTTTCTTTAAAAAAATATATTTAAAAACAGCCATTTTTATAGATCTTGTTTGGGGGTTCTCACCCAGATCCCAATTCTGTGTTCTAAAGTTTTCTTCTGGCTTATCTCATAATTATGCTTTTCAGTAAACAAAAAATTGGGGAATTGTTGGTTCACAACTTACAACTTGGTTTCACCCATAAAAAGGTCATTCTTGGTTTCTTTGTATTTGTTTATTTACAACTTGATTTCACCCAAAACCAAAAATTATTCCTAGTTTCTTTGTATATGTTTTTTTACAGTTTGGTTCCACCCCAAATAGAGATTTTTCCTACTTATCATCTTGCTTTACATATCTCAAGCATATCTGGGCAGGACTGGCTCAGGATAAGTCTTTTGTTCTCACCTCCCTGCCTGGAGGTAGCCTCCATACTTAATAAAAACTGCAGTTCTGGCAGGAAGTGTGCTGTCTTGTTAAATGAGTCAGAGAGTTATCCAACTATCTGTGACTTCCTCAGCCTGGTTTGGATCGTTTCCTGTGGCAACCTCTGCTCCAGACGTATTTTCTAGGATAGATTACAGAATATGGAGCCATTACAAAGAATGGTGTGGATGACTAAGAGATGCTAGAGGCATGCCCAGGACCCAGCCAGGTATAATGAAAAGGTTGGATTTGATTGAAGGATCATGAACAACTAAGCAAGAGTTTTATTTTAAAGTATCATTCTAGTTATGGAAAGTAGATATGCCATCATTAATGACATTGTCTAGGTGCCTAAATGATGGTGCTTGTACCAAGATGGTAGGAGAACTGAAGAGAAAATGGTGAAATTCAGGTCATGGCTTTTGATAGTGAAATATACTGGTCGGTTTGTTTTCCAGTGGGATCCACAAGGCAGGCAGAATTACCAAATGCCTTCATATATTTACTATAAAATCTTGGTTGGTGGAGATAACAAATATGAGGTTGGAGAGCGTTCAAAACCACAACCATGATGTTGAGAGATTTGGAGTGAGTTTGCACCTTATTAAGCTTGGAATTCTTCACAAAGAGCCAAGGAGAACTATCTAATAAACTGAATCATGAGAAGTCTCGCTAGGATGCTTTCAAGACTGGGGTTATAATTTGGGAATCATCAACAAATAAATAACATCTAAGCCATGAGATTAGCTAAATCACCCAGGAGTTAATAAGTGGAGAAGAAATATGAGAAAAAAATCAAGCTAGTCTTGTAGTGGAGTAAAAAGCTCTGAGAGGTGAGAGGAGATAGAACTAATGTTGGATTTCCCAAGAGCTCCTTCAAGCTGTAGATATGAACATACATACATATGAACAACACGTGAGTATATGATATTTGGTCATACAAACAAGATGTGGTCATTTTGGGGTGTTTAGTATCCCTGGGATTATACCCCACAAGCTGCCAATATAACCTCAGCAAAATTATAGGAGTAAATATTGCCCCATATCTTTGCAAAACAAACCACAAATCATCCTGGTATAAAAATCTTAAAATTTTTGATTATTCAAAACACTACTGACTTAAAGTATCTTACCTATAATTTATTTAAGGAATTAGAAATTACATTTATATATTTATTAAAAATACATATTACAAGCCATTACAGAACATGAATATTGGCTTGCTAATATTTTATGAGGGTTAAAAATAAAGCTCTAGGAAGGCTTTACATCTACATTTATCAGTTTGGCATTTATCCAGGATTAACTGATTAATTGGTTTTTGTAATAGCCTTTGTAAAACATTCTGACCTTTGCTTCATGCATAATAATTGCTGGATTAGCGAACCAACTTTGGTCATCTAGGATGTTTCTTGTTTTGTTCTGTTTGTTTGTTTGTTTTCGTTATATTCGTTTGGCTTCTGGGCCACATTCAGTTGTACTAGGGTTTTATGCTGGACCCTGAACTCAAAGATCACTCCTAATGGTAAAGGAACAAACATATGGGGTGCTTGGGATTGAAGCTGGCTTGGCCTCATGGAAGTCAAGTACCCTATTCATCATATTATCTTTCAGGTCAATGAAATACCTTCTTTACATCCAATTCTTTGTAAGTATAGTCTTACTGAGACGCTTTTTCTGTTCTGTACATTGCCTTTGATGTTGTTTATATGCTTTTAAATTTATCACGAAACACATTCCAGAGAGATCAGAATAGTGTGATTTTTCAAAATCTTCATTTCATGGAGTATCAACTGAAAAATATATCCATCCAGTCATATCTGGAATGATGATACCATTAAACATCAATCTGAATCAGGGCTTGAGTTACAGATACATACATTTGTCAAAACTTCATCCCAGCTTTAACCACTTGTTTAGTTTTTTTCCTCTGTAGTTTCTTTGCCTATTCTATAAATTTACACACATTGAATTTTTGTATCAGTTGCATCATAGAGTATACATCCTATGAAAAGTTGATTTCACTCAACAGAATGTTTCTGAGGTTCATGAGTGAGGTGTTAAGATGCATTGAATGCATCAGTTGTTACTTTGAAGTTCTTGTGTCTGTAATCCACAATTCCTATATGCAGTTTCCTGCTGGTAGATATCTGTGCTGTTTCCAAGGCGGTGTTATTATAGGGAAAAAGCTTGTATCAGCATTGGCACACACAGTTCTTTGTGCGCATACATTTTTATTACTCCTAGAAAAATGCAGTTGAGGTCAGTATATATTTCTTTGGTAAGAAATCTTTCAGAATTTGTTCCAAAGTGATTATGCTATTTTATGTTTCCACTCCAAACCTGGGGAAGTTTGTCCTATATTCTTGCCTTATTATGTCTCTTTACATTTTAGTGATTTGGCAGGTGTACAAAGAACATTTTTAAATGTATTTTTGGTGTTTTATTATTTTTCCACTAACCTAAAGCTGAGGACTTTTTAAAGGGTTTATTATCCACTCATATGCATATACTCACTCGGTAGAGATGCTGAATTAATATAACAAATTTATCTTAGAGTACTTTGACAGTCAATATAAAAGGGATTTTGTTTACAAAACTCCCAATAGTGAATAAGGAAGTTATTTATACTACATGGTTGTAAGTGATCATATTTAATTTAATTTTATAAGTATTTTTCTATGTTGACTTCAAATGAATTTCTTGAAACATTAATATCCTGTAATTCTACAAAATAATACTACCATTCAGCGCATGCAAATTTTACAGATTTTAATTGTAAGAATGTAGAAACATAGTCACATTTAAGTATATGAGACTGTTCATTGATATTAGTTTTCAACTACTGAAAATCAAGAATATTTAAACTTTGCTTAAGAAACAATATTGGCATAATTTGTTCTGATAAAATTCTTTCCAAGTCTGCCTGAGCTTGCTTCACTCACTACCTAAAAATGTAAATCAGTGGTGATGAGGAAATTTTATGTGAAAATCAGTTTGTAATAAGCACAAACTTGTGTATAGTTCCTGAGTTGGTATGATAACTTTTCAAGAGAGAAAAGAAACTGAATAAGAATGTCAAAAAATATAATCAGTCTTGACTTTGTAGTCAGAAAGGATTCACAAATGTACTTTTTCTTAAGAACCTGAATAACATAAAATAATATTCAAATACAAAGAAACGAGAACGCAGTTTGTTCATCCTTACGGAACAAATCGAGTTTCTGAATTTGGAATTTAAGTGGCCATTGGAGATTTTTATTTTCTCAAGTATGTTTCTCACCTACTGTATTAGAATATAATATGGTTCACGTAATTGAACAGATTGAAGGACAAAACAAGGTATTCCTTCAAACTTTTAGTTAGCAACCACTTTCCCGGGCACTTTTCAAACAATAAAATAGTAATTTGTAGAATAATGGGTTTCAATATTGAGCACAGATATACAGAAACACAGAGCTTTATCATAATCCTCTGGACAGTCTAATTTTCTCATGTTAAACCTTCTGTCAGCCTGCCTCGGGAATATGTTCGAACAAAATGACTCACAAGTCTAAGTAGCTCCCTACATTCCATAGTAATACCATTGTACACCTGGCATTTGATATAATAAATCTACCTTGGAACAGTTAACTTGTCAGGTGGTATTGAGTGAAGGTCAGACCTGGCAGTCTCAGACAAGGCTACTTGAGGTACATCATCCCAAGTCTCTATGAAACTGTAATCAATATCCTAACATGAACCAAAAGAGTCTTTAGCTGAGGCAAAGAAAATTGATGACGATGCTATTGTTTGGTAAGTTTTCATCTGTTCTTGAAGTTGTTAGTAGAGTGTAACATAGACTGACGTTTGACTGAAAAAAATCAGACGGTTTTTACTAGATTCAATAGAATGATATAATTTCAAAAGAAAAGAGATGCACTTATCAAAAGCTGGCAAATGATGACAAGCAACTTAAGTCACATTAATACCATTTTGAGGTGCATTCACTGATAAAGCTTGGCCATCTATTCAACTGTGAATATATGTGAAATTTCTTTGCTTAAAATCCGTTCCCGTGTTTCTGCAACATACAATATTCTCCTGATTTTATTTGTAGTTCATAGGGATATGTGACATTATTAATATAGATACAGCAGCCATCACTAACATCACTCTTTACTTAAGGTTAAATTATTCTTCCCCACTCTAAATTTTTGTAAAGAAAGTTTTTCAGAATATTTTGCCATAGCACCCCCTCATTTAGAATGTATGGATTATTTTTGTTACAAGAGCAAAACCAAGAAGCCAGTATAAAAGTCACTTTTGCTCCCCCCAAATCTCCAAAAGACAATATAACTAGCCCTTTGAAGAGTTTATTGATGGTGGGGGCCAGATGGTAATAATTCCCTCTATTTTATATGCCAGTGAAGGCTTTCTTAAATATGAATGTATATATAAATATGAAAACATTGGGTTTTTGGGGGATGCCAACATTACGTTAAAACATTATTTCCCACTAAGTGGTAGTACTACCCGCCAGGGAAATATTGCACTATACAAGTTCTGGTAATGGTATCCAGTATAAAGGTAGATTTTCAGAGAATCATTTTATTTTCTGTAAAGGAGATGGTAGGTATATCAAATAAGCATGTAAACCTCTGCTTTAGAGGTTCTTAGACTTTCTCCATAAGCATTGAGATGGTCAGAAAATGTCCCTTAATTAAAAAGTGTGTTTTCTCTAACAGTAGAGAAATAATTATAAGTACTAACAACTATCATGACAATGGAAGTGACCCCTGAACATCAATGGGTGTGGCCCAAAACAAAAACAAGCAAACAAACAAAAAACAAGACACTGTTAGTGAGTGAGAGGAATAGAATACATGTCTGGAATACAGGTAGGGGGTATAGGAGGAAGAGGGAATTGGTGGTGGGGATGTTGCACTGGTGAAGGGAGGTGGTCTTTTTATGACAAATCCAACTACAAATATGTTTATAATCATAGTGCTTAGTTATTATTTTTAAATAAAGATCTATTCAACGTATGATACTAAAATAATATATGATGTAAAAATATTAAAAACCTGATTTTTTTCTAGATACAGTTTTGTTTATTCAGGGGCCTCATCCTGTGATGCTCAGAGAGAACTCCTGGTTCTGTGCTCAGGGATCATTTGTTGGAGAGCTCAGGGAACTGTAAGAGGTGCCTGGGATGGAACTCAAGTCAGTCACATGCAAGCCAAGTACATTATGTCTTCAGTCCAGTCATTATACCACTTTAAATAAGATAAATAAATAAGAAGTAAGATAGACTAGGATAGAAAATTTTCTATTATATTTTGTAGCTAAATTTGACCAAATGATCAGTTTGCGACTGAAGGATGTACATCTGGCATAGATAAACTTTCCACTAAGTTTAATGTATTTTTCTTGATCTTCATCTGTCCTACTGATTGAAGCATTGACAGTTTTGGTGAGTCCAGCAACCTTGTTAACAAAGAGCATATGATCAGAAAAGCTGATTCAAACACAGGAAGCTGCTCATAAGCAATGGTTGCCCTAATCTGTTACTCTTTGAATTTTCTTTGTAACAAGATTAGGGTATCTAAAGAACTGACTCATAGTTCTTTCACATTACATCTTGGTCCAAATGCATATAATCACAATATGATTTCATAGAAAAAAAGTCCACACCTAATAATGGAAACAAGACAATTCAACTGCAAAAAATGGGGTGCGTGGGTTACAAGCAACTTAAAAGCAGGGATTCAGGAGTCTGATTTGATAGCGTGTCAGCAAACTTGAACAATCACTCAGGAATGAGGCTCCATTTTCAAAGAGTCCAGAATGGCTTCCACTAAGACCAGAAAGATTTCAGCATGAGGATTCAGAATGTATTTCAACTTAGCCCAATTTACTGCCTAACTTGATACTATATTACAGAGGAATATTGTCAGAACTATGGTCAGGATTTCTCATACAGTTAGATTTGAATCTTTTTTCACTGTTTTCTGGACTTTTTAGTGGTATCTTTGCAAAAAAAAATTACTTTTAATTTAATCAAATAAGTCACCCTATCTCTATTGTTCTCACCTTTCTATCTCATGGATGAGTATGGTGGCGTCAACTCATGGAAGTCATAACTGGTGCAAGCCATCAGGAGTCATGTCACTGTTTATTAGGATCTGGAATTCCATGCTATTATTCCAAACTTCTATGAAGTATTATCATAGGAGTTGATGTCAAAAATATAAAAATATTAGTAGTATATGCCTTAGGCACGTAGCAGGTTTGTTCTCCCTTCCTTCCTCTCTATCTTAATGGAACCATGGAATACTTACATTAAGTATAAAAACTTCTGATTAAAAACAAAAGACATTTTCTCCTCACTTGCTAGAGTTGATTGAACCAAAAGACCCCAATGTGACCAGTCATTGATTTGAAAAGTGTTAATACAGAGAAACTGGGAAGTCTGGGGTCACTCTAATTTCTGATATTTCTATTTATAGGAAAGAAAAAGGTGTGGAAAAAAAAACAAAAGAAGAAGTAGTTTAATAGGGGCCCGGGAGATAGCATGGAGGTAAGGTGTTTGCCTTTCATACAAAAGGTCATCGGTTCAAATCCCGGTGCCCCATATGGTCCCCCGTGCCTGCCAGGAGCAATTTCTGAGCATGGAGCCAGGAGTAACCCCTGAGCACTGCCGGGTGTGACCCAAAAACCAAAAAAAAAAAAAAAAAGAAGTAGTTTAATATATGTAATCAAAAGGCAACCATGATTGAGCAGACTTTTCATGTGAGTATGCCTGGAGCCTATGGTTGGTTTTATGGCAGGATTATTCATAGGTAGGGATACCCTGTTTTTAGATAAAAGGTTTTTCCTTTTTGTTCTCCCCAACTTTTGCTCCACCTGTGCAAAACAAAAACAAAAAACCTGCCGTCCCTTTTTTTTTTTAACTCCTAGATAGGGACTCCTGCCTTTTCATAGAACTTTGGAACATGAATTACTTTGTTTTACCTCATATTTCTACATTTTTCTATAAATTAAGAAGGGGGAACAAAAGAAAGGAGACAGGGGACAAGTTATCTCAGATTCATTGGTGGAGATAAAAAATAAAAGGTCAGAACTAAATATCCAAGCCAAAGTCAACAACAATAGAATCAAAAGACCCAAACTATAACAATATAAACTTAAAATGAACCTGTTCTACTGATAAGCTAGAGGGCAAAGGGTGATGGTATAGGATGCACTCTGGGAACCTTCTCTGGTGGAGAAGGTCGACACTGGTGGTGGGATTGACCCTTATTCATTGTATGGCTGAAATACAACTATGAGGAACTTTATGAATCACAATAATTTCAATAAAATAGTTTTTTATTTAAAAAGAGCGATTGTGAATAAAAGATAATGTTCTGAGAACTCAGAATCTCTTTTTCTACTAATTCTATTTCTTTCTTAGGGTGTCATAAAATGCACCCCTCTGTTGTAGGTAGAATCTACCAATTTAGAATTGAGAATGCCTGTAACTTTGTGCTTTGTTCTCCTCTCCCTAAAATTAAATTCTGTTCTGAGGAGCTCCTTTTTTGCCCTGGTCTAGAAACTTTAATTTTAAACAATGCAGGGTTTTTCTTTCTTTTTCTTCAGGTTACATTTTACTTCCTGTAGTTTTCCTTTGAGTATACAGTTGGAGACATTGATTCCTCAGACAGAAATATTTCATCATTGAATTCAACTAAACCTATATCAGTGCTTTTATAATATCCCAAACATTCTCTTGAAATGTGTAACAGACATTTTAGTAGCCAGTAATTTTTTAATTTTGTTAGGTATATATAGGAATTAGGTCTCACAAGACCTACTGAATACTTATAATAACCAATCACCCGCTATTTAAGTAACAATGTTCTGACTACATGATGTATAGAAATATGACACATTTTATTTATTCCATAACTGTTTTATATTATCTATTTATATGCATGAGTTTATTAACATGTCCCAAATCTTCTATGTAGATAATCTAAAAATTTTTATAAACCTTTTGTTTATTTTGTTATAAGCTGAGATCCTTTATAATTTGATTTTTAATCTTCCCATCTTATATGCTATGATTACTAGCTGTATAACACTGCCCTGAGTTAAGAGAAATACATTGAGGTAGAGACTTTACAGACATTGAAAATGCCTATGTCCTTGAGTTGAATTTATTTATTATGCATTTTCCATTAATTGAGTAGAGCATCTACGCTGCTTACACCATTAACGTGAAGTTATAAAGGGAATAATAGAAGTATGAATGTGCTTTCAAAATAAGTGCCAGACTGCAGAAATAGTATAGCCAGCTTGTCTTGCTTGAGGCTGACCCAAATTTGATCCTTGCAATTTTATCTGGTTCCCTAAATCCTACCAATAGTGATTCCTGAATACAGTTCTAGGAACACCTTTGGGTATGGACCCCAAGAAAAAAATTAACAGCATTATTATATCATTCTTAATGATTTTTTTTAGGTGCAGTAGATAGCTTCCCATTATAAGCCATTTTTATTTATCCTCTATGACCTCAGTATAAAAATCTGCCACATGCAAATACCTGAGGCTTGTTCTTTAAACGTGTGTTCTCCCTTGAACATGTATCTTGCTTGTATGTCTTGACGTTTCCTTGATTACTATTTTTTTTTCTCCTGGAGAAACCCAGGTTATCTCTTGCACATGTACTCCCCCCACATCTTTCTAATAAATTTCAGTCAAAATTTTCATCTCTCTTGCTCTTTCACACAGAGAGAAAGAGAGAGAGAGAGAGAGAGAGAGAGAGAGAGAGAGAGAGGGAGAGCCTGAGCTACATCTTTTGTGACTTCAAACACAGTCACTACTGATCTCTTACTTAGGTGGACACCAGTTTTTTTTCCTAGGCAGCTCAGTAAATAGTTTATTTATTCTGAATCCTTCCTCTGGGAATTTTCTTCTAAACTGCAGTCAAACATCTCATTTCAAAGAGGGCAAGGAAAACAGGAGATCCAGAAAGGCACTGCATTTTTCATGCACAGCTTGGAAATGCTGCATCTGGTATGTGCAGAAACACATCTGTCCATGCAGCTGTTGAAGTTGGGTCATGCTTCCTACATGCAGAAATAGCTTCACTTACATAGCATCCTAGGGGCACCGCCTGGAATTCCCAGACCTTTGGTATCATCAAAACAAAGGCTCTTTCTTTTTTCAGTTCTCTCTCTACAGGATTAAAAATTCTTTGTTAGGCAAATAAAACATAGATTTTGATATCCTTATTTCCAAATCAATTTTGCTGCCCAAATCTGACTGTCTATCTCTTACAACAGCCAAGCAAAGCAATAATCATAATAGCAACAGACACATTTTCTGACTGCCACATCAGAGAGTAGCAGAGCTCAAGCCTTACTGAATCTTTGACTCAATTGTCTAGGTAAGATTTCTCAGTCCCCTTAGAAGTCAGAGATGAGAAAAATGTCGTCTGATGCAGAAACCAGAGTTACAGCAAGATGTTTTTGATCAAGAACGAAGAGGGAAGAGAGCCTCTGGAGTGGGGTTCAGTGATACAAAGAACAATCTTTTCAGCATTAAATGGCCTGCAGCCCTTGTCAGGGATGCCTTGGGCAAAGCAAAAGATGTGGCTTTCTGCTTTTCTTGCTGCTCTTTCCTGGCACCTCACCAGATCTTTCTTCCTTTTTCAGGGAAGTCACAAACACGAACTTGCCAACAATTACTAGATGTCTTTGGAAATCCTTGTCACCACATCCCACTGATCTTAGTGCTCTTAAAATGTGACCCATGGAGGTACATTTAGATTTCATATTATCTATCTTTGAAATTATTCTTCATTTTCTCTTTATTTATTTATTGCTTTTTGTGCCCTACTCAGGTGTTACTCCTGGCTGTGTGCTCAGGCATTATCCTTGGTAGGGCACAGGGGACCATATAGGAAGCTAAAGATCACATGCAAGGCAAATTCTCTATCGGCTCTAATATCACTTCAGTCACCTCGTTGGCTTATTCCAAGATTGTTTGAAACTAATAATCCTGGATTTAGAGAAAGAAACAATATTCCTCTTGTTCTGAAGAAAACAGATGAGGAACGTGCCTAGTGGGGCAATGCTATTATTCCTAGGGACAGTCACACTCAAAGGCTGACCACCTATCTTTTGGAGGAGGTATGAAGTTAATAGTGTCCCCCACAACTTTTGAACCTCATTCTACAGTGAATCAAGTTCTTCAGATATGTATGTTCATACAAACTTCTCACCCATCTTTTCATACTTATATTTAGGCTCTTTGATTTATAATACTGCTAATATTTCAGGCATGCAATTTCTGCCCAACACTTACCCCTAGAGTATCAACATCAGTCTTCCCCTGTCTGAAGGGTTTCTCTTAGTCTATCTCCAGATTTAACAATCTGTTGTCATTAATTATTTTTATTCTCTTACTGTGTTTCTTTGTGTTCATATAGTATTTATCCCTCCCTTGAACTTCCTTCATTCAGTGCAGCATGCTCTAATTTCATAAATATAGTAGCAACTACAAGATTTGTTCTTTTTATAGCTACTTTCTTATTCATTCGTGTTCTTGGATATTTGGATTATTTTGAGATACCGACTATTGAGAATAGCACTACGGTGAATACAGACGCATTAATATCCTTTTAATTATTCTTTTTTGTGTTGTTGGGGGGTAGATGCCAAGAAGTGGAATCAATGGGTAATTAGCAAATGTAACTCATAATTGTTTGAGAAATCTCCATACTATTTTTCCAGAGAACATTCCCTGTCTATTTTTCTGTGTTTTTCCAGACAATTCCCCTCTCATATTTTTTAAAGTTATTTAAACCAGGGGTCTCAAACTCGTGGCCTGCGGGCCGTTTGCGGCCCTCCGTACAACGTTTTGTGGCCCTGCCCTAGAGGAATCTTTTTTTGTTTTGTCTTGTTTTAGTTGTTTGGGTCACAACCCCCAATGTTCAAGGCTTACTTCTGACTTTGCACTGAAGGATCACCCCGACTTTGCCTTCTGCGGCCCGCAGGTAAATTGAGTTTGAGACCCCTGTTTCTCTACCTCAAGTTAGAGAGATAGTACAAGCAGTAGGGTACTTGCCTTATACATAGACCACCCAGGTTCAATTCCTAGTGTTCCATAAGGCCCCTTGAGCTCCTCTTGGAGTGGTCTCTGAGCACAGAGCCAGAAATAGACCCTGAACTCTGGTTGGTGTGCCCGCTCCTCCAAATAAAGATAACCTTTCTCAACCTGAATATTTAGCATGACTCTTTGTATCTTGTGTGTTCAAGAAATGCTGGGATATAAATGTCAATTATGGATCAAGGATGCCCCCATTTTATACTCCTTTTGCCCTGCCACACATTAATGACAGTT
>PVKC010001507.1:32328-50061 GCA_004027635.1 Crocidura indochinensis
ATATTTATATATATATATATATTGATTTGCATCTGTAATTAAATCTTCATCATGCCCATAGATGCAATGCCTCAGGGGAGCAAACAGGTCTTAATGATTTGGACCCAATGGGTCTTAGTTCCTATTGATTTTTTTCCACTTAGGACAAATTCAGTCTGTGGAAACATCAGCTTAGCCACAATTTCCACAGCCTTCAGTCCTTTTAATTTTGGCTTCCTAAGTGCCAGTACATTAGCTAGTCAAACAAATAATGCCAGCTTAGTTTAATTATTGCTCACTCATAGTTTAATAGAATTTATGGGATATGTTGGGAAAGCCAGCCTTTCTCTCATAAAACCATTTAGGGAAACAAGGTCTCTGCTGTGTTCCAGGATCTCAGGGTCATCTATATCGACTCTATTAAGCCAGTGATAAAATAGAAAGAATGTGGAAAATCATGCACATTGCCTTTTATAATTGAGATCTGAATGTAGATGCATCATTTTCACCACATTACACTCACTGACCTGCATGGAATGCTAAGAAATTGTGTCTATTAATGAAACTCAATTGGGCAGGCTGTACTTGGTCAAATAAAACCATAGATTTTTTTTTTTAACACAAGAGATCAAGATGTGTCTTTCCCATTTTCAGGAATTCTCAGGCAACTGGATCCACCCAAAAACAGTTTGAGTAACCCTATGGGTCAGTTCCCTTCCAGGCAGTGACTCAAGACTTTAGATTGCTTTCATTTTGAGTATTCACATCATGGTCTCCATGGTTACTCTGAAACCAAAAGAGAGAACACGGAAGTGTTCACAAGGCTTAAATGCTTCAAACTGAAAAGTAGCACGACTCACACTACCCACAGTTTTCATAAAGCAAGGAATAGTCACATGATCACCCACAACAAACAGAACAAAACTTGAAAGGCATTTTGTGGGCAGGCTTTCCTCAGGACTATTTTACCCAAGAAGGAAAAGAATATGCTGTGGCCATCTATTCTCTCTGCCACTAGAAAAGAAGACAGAATGGAATGGAGTATCATTGGCTCAGTCACAAGCCATCACTCACTTCCCTTCAGAATATTCTAGAAGATTTTGGATACTATCTTATTTAAATAGAATAGTCTAATTTCCATACTCTGATCGGAAAATAATTAGAGTGAAACTTTTAATAAGCTAATATGTAATTCTTAATGGGTTTTCTTTCCTAGGATAGCTTGGTTTTAGAGATTGCTATGTGAAGGTATTCACCAGAAACATTTTTTGGTCAAAAATGAGAGAATTCTGAACAGTCATAAATCAACAGAGAAATTTATTGAGTCACATAGTTGAAAGGTATAGCATGCCAGGCTCAGGTGCAAAAATGATACATATTTGTGCCCTTTCTTCATCTAACCCCATTTCTGCTGACAGACTTCTTCCACAAACAGACTATTTTCAAGTTGTGGTAAGACAGCAACCAGCAGCTCTGGCAGCCTCCTGGGAAAGAGTCTCTGTCGAATGAATTACAAAGAAAGTTTGAGAGAGGATCCTCACTGGGCTGCATTGAGGCGCTGTCCATTCATTTCACCAATACAAGAAGATAATGGAATTCACTAGGTTTGGAATCAGCTGTTATATGATCCCAATCTAATGTGAAAAATAAAAGAAGAGGATGATCAGTTTCCCAAAGGAAAGCCTGATAGTTATCTGTTACTAGAAAATAAAACTAAAAATATCTACATAGTTTAAACTATCTGACACAAACAGAAGATTGCTTTGATGCCTCCTGGTGAGAGTTCCTGTTAAACATGACATTGGTCCAGAAACCAAGCCATTATATGTGTAGATCAAAGGCATTCATTTGTGAGAGCATTAAAAAAAATAAATGAACATGGAAAAACCTGTGCATACTTCCTCTCATGATTACAGTAAATCTACAGCTAAATATGGATTAATCCACACAAAGGCTCAACTAAAATGTGGACAGATGGAGTTTTTACAGTGAAGATAAGTCAGCACCATGATATATAGGAGAGATATATAGACTGTCTTGCCAAGGAAGATGTTACTTCTCACCATGTAGACAACAGGGCTCTATCATAAAAAAGTTCCATAAGGGTGGGCACTTTTCCCCAGGGCACAGTTGTGCCAAACTTTTGGCACTTCAATCATCTGCTTCTCCTTAGTGGAGTCATGCTCTGAGGGACAGAGGAAAATGAGAACAGAAAAGCCAAGGAAAAGTAGAGACTCAGAGCAGCCATTAATAAGTCCACAAGTTGACTCACTTGCCTGGGGACCTAAAGCAATAACAACAGTGAGATCAGTGCCTAATCTATTGATAAAGAAATCTTAACTCTGTTCCTTATAGTATTGGACTTATACAGGGAGTTTTCTGGGAAAAGCCAGGATCCGAGTCTCTAGTAGATGCCATCTTTACAAACTTTTGTCATCTTACAGGTAATAGCAGAGCTAGACGCCATCTTGGAAGTTACCATTCATATTGCTGAAATCTGATGGTGAATTTTTAATGAGAGCTGTACCCACCCGTTTGGGCCTAGAAACAATCAACTGTGCCCATTCCTGGTATAGAATATTTATCATTCCCCACCCACCTGTTTGCAAGCAAACCATACCCACCCATGAAGTCTGCTGATCAACCTAGAATATAGGTAATTAGCAAGTGTGCCCTACCATCTGCTGTATTTCCTGGCAAGCTCATATTTTGATAGATGAGTTTCCCTGCCAGGTCCCATGTGTATACTCTTCCTAACTTTCCTGCAAGTTTCTCATGATTCCAGTGATTTCTAAGATCTCTGCAACTGGGACCACTGCTCTTGTGGTTGCTGGCAACAATTATCCAAAAGCACTTCTTACAGTCTTGCTAGCTACCTGAGCATCCTCCAGAATTAGTTCACTTCACTATAACTTCTTACTGCTGTTATAACACATCACTACTGACTTCATAGGTACCAAAGCTCCAGGCAACCTGGATTTACTGGACCACGTCTCACACCACCTTCAGGGATACAAAAACAAGGGCTGGACCCACAAAACCATCCATCAAAGTCACCTTTATTGAGAGCTGAGATTGAAACAACATTCTACTCTCTGGCAGGATTATCTATTCTGTCTACAGTGCTGCTCCCACATAATAAAGCTGGGTACACCAAAAACAGGGGCAAACATTGAGCAACTAATCTGGGAAGCTGAGAGCAGTTGGGTTCTTCTCCTTCTCCTACATGCCACATTACACAACCTGCACAGGCTCAAACCTTTAGCACTTGCATAGGTAGAAGCATTTCCTGAAACATAGATATAAACACAAAGTAGAAAAATGAGGGACTGAATAATTCACCCACAATGAAATAGAAAGATTTAACTCTGGTGAAATATAGTAAAAAGGCCATACTGATAGTCCAGCAGACAGATACCTTGTAGGTGACTGACCTGAGTTTTATCTCCAGCATTCCATGTGGTCCCCCAAGCCTACCAGGAACGATTCCTGAACGCAAAGCCAGTAATAGCTCCTGAACTTCTGGGTGTGGCCCCAAACAGACAAACTCAATGAAGAAATACTAAAGAAATATAGATAGAAATAAGGTCCAGTGAGATAATACAGTGAATAAGACAATTGTATACACATGGTCAACTTGGGTTCTATAACCTGGCATTACATAGGTTCCCTGGACATCTTTAGGAGTAATTCCTGAGTGAAAGTGAAGAGCTAGGAGTAATCCTTGAGCATGCCAGATGTGGCCCAGAAAACAAACAAAAAGATATGCAATCTACAAGATATCAAAATAACGGGTTATACAGATGCTCAGCAATCTCAGAAAAAGAATGGATGAACTCAAAAGTTTAAGATTAAGTTACAGGTTAATATAATAGAGAGCCTAACAGCAAACTGATTAAGTTTGGGCAAATATGATGGAAGACAAAGTAATTGAACCCAAATAGAACAGTAAAATGAAAGAAAGCAATTAACAAATGATACTTGAAGACATTACAATAACAGTTATCTAGATCACTAATATTTTCACTGGTGGATTAAGGAGAGTGTCCCAAAGAAGATAAGCAAAAAGCAAAGTTCAGCACAAAGTTGAGGAAATAGCCACTGAGAACTATTAATCTGGAGCAGAAAGTCAATACCCAAGATGCCCAACATACAAGATCCTAGAAAGTTCCAAATAAGAGGAATCAAAAGACACCTATACCAAGACGCATAATTAAAACGTCAAAAAATAAGACAATGAGAAAATCTTTAAGACAGGAAGAGAAAAGCAGTATGTCACTTATAATTACTACCTCACAAGATTTTAGCAGATATTTCCACAGAAACCTAGCAGGGAGTAGGGATTGGTTTTTATATATTTAATGTGCTAAAAGATTAAAAAGAATTCTTGGCTCCAAATAGTACAGTCAGTAGAGCACTTACCTTGCATTCAACTGATTTGGGTTGAATTCTGGTTCTCTGAGTACATCATACAACACCAGAAGTGTCCCTGAACATAGAGACAGGACAAGGTGAGCTCCAAATATTATCAGGCACGATCCACCATTTCCCAACCTCCCCCAAAATAAAATTAATCCAACATAGAATTCTTTCTCTGGAAAGGTGGACATACAGATTTGAAGAAAGAGCTTTACAGATCAGCAAAAGCAGAGGGAATTTGTCACCACAAAAGCACCATTGCAAGCAAATAAAAACTACATTAAAAAAATAAAAACAATGTATACACAACTAATAAAGCAGAATGAATATTAAGAGGAACATTAGAAAATTACAAAATAAAAATATAAAAACTATTAGTAAAAAATTAACAAAAGCTGCAATTAGCCAAGAGAATGATATCAGATGAGGTTGTATAATGAGACATCAATGTAGGAAAAGTAAGGAGTAAAAATTTTCTTAACATATATTGTTTAAATATTAATTATTTTCCATCCAACTTAGCTCAGCAAATACATGAAACCTTTTATCTGAGCTTCACAGTGACCACAAAGATACAAATCTACAACAAAAGGAAAAGAAAAGAAAATCTAAACATACTGCTAAAGAAAAATGTCAAACCTTGAGGGAAGAGAATCAAAGAACATAGAGTTTAAAAAATGTCCTCAATAAATAATGCTGGGGAAATGGAACAGTCAAATATAAAGGAATGAATGATCATTATCTTATCCCTATACTATAATGAACACAAAATGGATTATATAGTTGATTTTTAAGATCTGAAACAATAAAATGCATAAGAAGAAAACATAGGAGATAAACTAATTGACATGGTTAGTAATGTCTTTGAGGATTTTTATTCAACATCAAAATAAACAAAATACTTAAATAAATGAAACTACACTGGACTCGAAAACTTCTGCACAGTGATAGGAAAAAAAATTAATGGGAGCTAGAAAGATAGTACAGTGGGTAAGGCACTTACTTTGCATATGACCAACAGGATTCAATCCCTGGTACCCCATATGGTGCTCTGAGCTCTTCCAGGAGTGGTCCCTGAGCAGAGAGCCAAGAATAACCCATGAACATCACTGGGTGCAGTCTCAAAGCAAAATAAGATAGTTGGGGAGAAGATATTATTAAATTATATATTATACAAATGTTAGTAATAAAACTTACTCCTGGCTCTGTGTTCAAGGATTGCCCCAGTTGGGTTTGTGGAATCATATGGCAGTGCCTGGCTCAAACCTAAGTTAGCTGAAGGCAAAAATAAATATGCCCTATCTCTTTAACCATAATATTCAAAATTCAACAACCAAACATAATAAATAAAATTATATATATATGCATATATATAATAGGCATTTGTGGATGCCCAAAATAATAGCATCCTCTAGGCTCTTTTTTTACTATAAGACAAATAGCTCTGAGAACCAGCCCCCCCTTGTTCCAAAATGGAAAGAGGATTAAGATATGTTTACAACATAGAGTTGTGAACATTTGAGTGTTTGAGGAGAGTTTGAGGTAGAAGAAATATCTCGTGCCAAAGGCCTGAAACAGTGATATCTTTAAAGGTTTGAGGAAGAAAACAAAGTCAATATGTTAGAGCAAAGTAAGTGAGATGATGACAAAGAGGATGATATCAGTGAAATGACCAAGAGGTCATATTATACAGGGCAATGTCAGAAATCAAGATTTATTTCTAAGGAGCTGAAAATAATGACAGATTTTGAGTCAGAGGCATGGTTTATTTTCTATTTAAATATATTATTGACATTTACTGAACAGGTTCTCCTGAAAAATATATGTTCAAGCAACTATTTCCCAATATTTTAAAATAGAACCTTTGCAAATATAATCATGTTAAGATAAGATGTGAATGGGCTATAATCTAATATTATTTGTTATACCATGTGAAGAAGGGGTGTATCGAAATGACTCATCTAGAAGCCATTGATGCAAGGAGCAAATACTGCCGATTAAATGCAAGGAATTACAGAAAAAAATTTAGAAAAAAGAGCCAGAAAGAGACCATGTTCCCACCGGGAAGTTCAACTTGAACTTCTGGACTTTAATACGATGATAATATAAATCTCATTCATTTTAGACTAGTTAGTATATGAGCATTTTTTAATGGCGGTCTTGGGGAATTAACACCTTCATTTAGAGCTATGTGAAAATTAGCAGTGATAGCTGTGGAGGGAGAAAGGTCCTCCATGGTCCCCATGAAAGACAATGCTGACTCAGACAAAAATAGTAGAGAGGCAGAGAGGTAGTACAGGAATTAAAACAGTTAACTTGCCTATAGTCAGCCTCAGTTCTGTTCCATCCCCATACAGGTATGTGATCCCCTGAGCACAAGAGGTCACTCCTTAGCACAGAGCTAGGAAAAACCTCTCAGCACAATAAGGTACAGCAAACAAACGAACAAAAAAGCAGCAGAGATGAAGATGTAAAACCTAGTTGTATTCTGTTACATGTTGTAGGTACACTGAACTGAATTTGACTTTGAACTGGTTAGTCTTTTCACAGTGAAACAAGATGTTATTGTGAATTGAGGAGGGAATATAAAACCTGAGAGCATACAATTCATGAAATCGTGGTTTTGAAAACAACAGATTCTTCTGAGACTCTAAAACTTTATTGTAAAGTATTTGGGTGACAAGATTTAATTATTTGTGAGATAGGAAATACAGCATGGAGGAAAAATAAAACTTTTTGGAATGACTAAAATTTGAGCTCTTGATTTTTTAGACCCCTAAATGGACATTTGAGTATGCTGCTGAAAGAAGGAAACATCTTTGCAAGCAATAGTTTGATTTGTGTATATTAATTTAAATGGCTGATTATGATGTTGCGAGTCATGCGACTGTATGCTAACTAAAACCCCTAGGGAATTAATGAGGATAAGGAAAACAGTGAACCTTTTGCATTTTCCTAATAATCACAGTTTGACAAGCAATAGAAGGTATTTGAACCGGTGCTTTTGTTCATTTGCTTTTGAAGGTAAAAATATCCTGCATTGTGTACTTCATTTTCTGAAATTATGTTGCTACCATAGCATCTGTCTGAATCTTATAAGCAATCTGAGGATGAGAAATGTGTGGGGATGATGTGTTTATCTATGACTTCACAAATCTGTCTTGAGCAGAGAAGCTGTAGTCGAACAGATAAGCATTTATGGATTGGAATGGAGACACTTGGAGAAGATGAGACCCACTCACTGCCTGGCTGGTTTCAGTGTCAAGCCTTTCCCTTCTCCCTACACCCAGATATGCAGCTCACAATGAACCGCCCCTTCCTGAAGACCTATGACCCCTCATCTCTAATTTCTGATTCCGTGTCCATCTGCTTTTTCTAGCTCTTGGACATATGCTGGCTCTGTTTTACCTAGCATGCTAGTCATTCCAGATTGATTCAAATTCAAATAGGCAGTCTGATCCCCTCACCAATCCCCTGTCTATATGTCATCTGCTTTCATACATGAATATTAATCCTTGGGAAAATATATTAAATTGTGGTAGTAACAGCAGACTGTCTACAGATATAATTACTTTATAATGCTGTGAATGCTCTCAGTTAGCTAACTACAGGCTATGCATGATTGGAGAAACATGAGAAGGTTCTATTCCTGGCACCACATATGGTCCCCTGAACCTGCCAGGACTGTCCCTGAATATGACAGGATGCGTCCAAAACCTATGTACCCCTTAGAAGTTTGACAGAGGCTCCAGGAACATATGTATTTTTATTAGATTTTAGATGTGTTCCCTCCTTGCCACAAGTATTGTAGCTTTGTTGAATTAGAGTCTTGAGAAAAACAAAACAGGACTGAAGAGATATTACAGGAGTTAAGGTACTTGTCTTGCATCACATTTATGCTTGTTTGAACTCCCAATATGCATAAGGCATCCTGAGTACTTCTAGTGGTTACTCCTAAGAACAGAGTAGAAATTTGGGCCTTCTATGTGGCCCAAATAAAATCTCACAAAATAAACTACATTCATATTTTTAGAGAAAAGAGAAAGGTAAAAATTTTAGAAGATGCTATTTTTCATTAATTCTCTTATTTAAAGAAGCATTTTAATACTTTTTGAGAAAACTGAAGATATAAAGAGTTGGAGAGATAATAGAGTATGTAAAGTGACAGCCTTGTATTCAATCCCCATCATCCCATGTGGTCATCTGAGAACTTCCAAGAGTGGATCCTTAAGCACAGAGCCGGGAATAAGCTCTTAGCCACAGCTATGTGTGCCCACACAAAAATTAAAAAAAAACCCAAGTGTTTTAACAATATTTAAATAAATTTTGTTTAAAACTCAGTTAAAAACTGCACTTAACACTTCTCAAAATAGGAAAAGAGTATAACTTCATAGTCTTCAAACATTTTAGCTAACAGCTTCAAATACATTTAAGGTATACAAATGAAGGATTTAATACATATGTACATTGTGACACATTTACCACAATGAGTTAGTTAACATATCCATTACCTCAGACAGTTGTATTTTTCAGGAGGCTATATTGAAAACAGTACTTACTCTCTTGGCAAATTTCAGCTATATGATACCATGTTCTTAATTATGATCATTATGCAATGTATGCTGAGAAATCCCAAAGGGAAAACTATCACCTTGGCAACTTTCATTTTTCCTTAATTATGCATGAAAGCATACGATGAATTCATTTGTTAAATAATTAACTCATCATTCCGTAAACCCCTGTACATATACTGTTCTACAAGGATAAATGAAAAGGTATAAATCTGTTCTTATAAGATCACCTGAGCTGATTCATCCTGTAGCTAATATGTCATGACAAATATAGCCTCTAGAAGGAACCCCCCTCATTTTTTGCTTGTTTGATTTTTGCCCCATTTTATTTTATTATTTTTTTTATTTCCTTCAAACAGAACCACACAACTTGAACCATCTTGCTCTGCCTCACAAATGGAGGGGGAAATAATGGAGGGTACCAAGACCAAAACGTCACACGAACATTAAGTAGAAATAAGAAAATGGTTCAAACTTAAGCACCAAATCCAAAGCCAATGACAATAGAATCGATAGCCAATTTACAACATTCTAGGCACAGAGAGAGGCGGATATGGGATGGATGCTGGGAATAGAGGTGGAGGGAGAACAATATTAGTGGTGGGAACACTCCTATTTGCTATCACTATGTTCCTAAAATATTACTGTGAAAGATTTGTAATCCATTTTGATTAAAATAAAAAAGTGGAATTTGAGGTTTGTAAGGAGCAATACACAATCCATTCCAGCATAACTAAATGTGCACAGGTTTTTAAATTTGATTTTAAGGTTTTTAAATTTGCAATACTGCTTTTTAAAAATCATTTATCTAAGTAAGCATGGTTCTTCAAAGAAACAAAGTCAGTGGTAGACTAAGTATAAAGACAGATATTCACGCAGTTATGTAGGCTCACATATGACCAGTGACACATCATTTATAATTTGGAGAACCAGGAAACAATTCATTAGCCAAGAACAGAAAAGCTGATGCATAACTTCTGTGTCCTATTGCTATAACCAATGACATAGTCAAAATAAAGAAGATAAGAAGTATATCAGTTCATTTTTCCCAATGATCCCCCCCAGATGGGTCATTGTCCCATTTGACACATGGTTCAAAAATGGAACCATAGAATTGAAAATATAAATTGTATTTATAGTCTAACACTACATTTAAAAATAGCAGATGGTAATACAAGATTAACTGTGGACTGCATTGTCTATAGTTTACATAAAATAATTTGCCACACATTTGGTGAAATATGAGAATACAAGACATGGTTCTAGTCATATATCAAGCAGACAAGTTTCTTTCCTTAGTTCAGGGTTCAAATATATATATTTTGTTGTTGAGCACAGAGCTGCCTGGTCAGAACAGATAATCCATGCATCAAGTTAGGACACATCTCAAGAAGTTTTACTCAGAGCTACATGGTCAGTACAGATCAAGCCATACAGCATCCCAAAACTTGATATTTGCAAACTTTTAGCCTTTAAATGTTCTGACAGCATGTAGATGTTGTTTTTAACCAATTTAATTATAATTCTACCATAGAAAATTTGCATAAAACACTGAGTGCTGGAACCAAGACCAAGTGATGTTTGATGTTAGAGCTCAAGAGAAGATTGATTCAGCTCAAGCAGGCAAACTATCCTCCTTACATCTTTTTTGTTTGTCTTCTTGCCCTCAATGAGCTGAATGAGGCCATCCACTTTTTTCAGAATACTTTGTATTACTTTATTTAAACACAGTGGTTACAGAACTGTTTATGATTCAGTTTCAGTCATATAGTGTACACCACTCTTCACCTGTGCACATTTCCCACCACCAGTGTCCCCAGTTTTCCCTCCCATTCAGCCACCTACCTGCTTCTGTGACAGACATTTTAACTCTCTTTCTCTTTCATTTTTATGCCTTTTAAAAACTGTGGTTTTTCACTATCATTAATTAAGGGGTACCACATACAGCACTTTATCTCCTTTTGTGAGGCAATATAACCCCCCAAATTTAGAATGAGTCCCCAACTCCTGGCTGGAGGCTAAAATTAGAGATGCCCAAACCTAAGTTGAATATGGTATATGTAACCAGTTGTCAAGCTATCATAACTGCCCTATGTTGCTTATTTGGGGAATATTCAGAAACAGTTTAAAGTGAATAACTTAGAGATTGTGAGACACTCCTCCACATCAGAATAGCAACAAAGATTTAACCTCAAAGGGACACTTCTCAGACAGGCAGTAAACAAAGATAAGGAAAAACTGATGAAAAAAATGAAGATAAGGGATAAAAGCCCCTGAGGAAAGGGGCTCTCCCACAAGTCTGTTATCCCCTAAAGCATGAAAATAGGAAAGGCAACCTCAAAATTAGATAAGTGTCAAAAACTCACCAGGATGTTTCTGGTATGGTAATGAAAAATAAATTCACGTGCCATTTTTCCAACCCAGGTGGTCTGGTCTGAAGTAGGGTAACCTGTGAATTAATAGACCATGGAGTCAGTTGGCTTCTTGCCACATGATCTTGTTAGAGTCCGGAACTCAGGTTCTAAGACACCTAAAAGACTACCAGGGAGACAGGCAGCAATATAAATACAAGGAAATGTATTCCAACATGCTGGGCTCCAACATCTCCTAAGAAATGAGGACTGGAAGAATGGTTCACATGGCAAATTCAAAGGGTACCAAGGCTCATTCTAGGGGATTCCTGCCTCTGCGTAGTTGATATTTAAAATGATTGGTTCTTAGTACAAGGTTGGGCTAGGATTGGTTGTAGTTAAAATGAAGCATCAGACAGACAGTAGGGTGGGCTTCAGTTTCCAGACCCAGCTGTCTGATGCTGTAGACACAGGGGATGGTTGTCATCTGGTCATCTGTCAGCTGCTGTTTAGCCTTATATGGCTGTATTTTCTGGCATTTACCCCTAGGGTCTGTTTCAGAAACTCCAGAAACTGGCTGTTCTCTGGGTCTAGTATTTATATTTATACTAGTTTTTATATTTATACTAAAATTGCAGCCTGATATGGCTGCACTTAGGTTCACAGCAAAGTCAGGTTTACAGTTAATTTCTAAACCAAACTTTTTCTAACAGTCTCTTTTGTCTCATCATACTGACTTTTCTTTATTTCTACCACTGCCATTTCAACCACATGGGGGAGAACTGAGTGTGATCCAGGTAGACTTAAACAAGTCAAAGGTCTTGGTGAAAAGAAAGAGGAAGTTGGGGAATGCCTTTGCTCTGAGCAAAACACTCTAACCTTGTTTTTAGTTCCTATATCCCCCACCTTGTATCAATGAGGTGGGAATGTGTCTTGTCTACTCCAGCCTTTGTGTTAGAAAAGTATATAATGTGTACTAATAGAAGGCTCCAGGCTCTCATTGTCTCTTTGGCCCAGGGGTTCTCAGCGCTAAGAACTAATAAATTATTTTATTTATATATCTCTGGTGTCTCTGTCTCTGTGGGTCCAGTCTAACACTTTCAGCACTCAGTTCTTGTCTAGAGTGATCATTTCCAACTTTCATTGTCATAGTGGACCCATATATACCCTAACTGCACTGCTTTACTATTTGTGTTCCTCGTGGCCCTTGTCTCTATTGTCTCTATTAGAATTAATACATTAATAATTAGTATTATCTCTGTATTAGATAGTATTACCATACTATCTTTTATTTCTCTTAATCCCACAAGTGAGTGAGAACACCTAATGGCTCTTGTCTTATTTATTTCATTCAGTATAATATCTTAATATCCATCCATGTATAAACAAATTTCATGGCTTTATTGTTCTTAACTGCTGCCTAGTGTAGTTTCCATTGTGTAGATGTACCACAGCTTCTAGTCACACATCTGTTCTTGGGAACCTGGGTTGTTTCCAGATTATGCCTATTATTAATAGTGCTGTGACAAACATAGGAATGCAGAAGGCTTTTTCTGCATGGTGTTTTGGGTTCCTAGAGTGTATGTCTAGGAGTGATTCTGCTGGAATTTGTGGAAGCTCAATTATTAACTTTTTTGAGGAATATCCATATTGTTTTCCAAAAAGGCTGAGCCAGTCTACATTCCAACCAGCAGTGAATGAAAGTCCCTTTCTCCCTGCATCCACACCACCACTGATTGATTATTCTTGTTCTTTTCTTTTAGACTATCAAGTAAAATCTAATCTCTTCCTGAGACATCCTCTTGGACATGCCCCGAATATGTTTCAGCAGCTCTCTGGACAGCCCTTTAAGTTAACACTGAAGATTGAATGTTGAAATTTGAAAAATAAATTCACATGTTCCTACAATACACATATATTATCTTTATTACAATGGTAGTGTCTGTTCCCACTTTCTAATTCAGTTTGTTTTTATACTATTTAAGATTTCTTTTCATATTTTGAATATGTGCTTTTCTATTTTTTTCATATATGTAACCTTCTTTTTCATTCTTGCAACAAAGCTCTTTGCAAAAATAAGGTTTCAGATTATGACTGAGCCCACTTTATTAATATGCTTTTTATTAATCATGGCATAGCTGTTATGACTATGAACTCTGCATGATCTTAGATCATGAAAAAGTTCACATTTTTCTCTAGCAATCAAAGAAATTTACCTTTTGTGCTTGGATCTGTAATATATTTTATGGTCCGTTTTACAAGTATGAGTTTGCTTTTGTGCATTTTGAGGGGTTGCCTATAAGTAAATGTACAGTTGTTTAAGCATCACAATTTTTTCTTCAGTGAAGAAAAATAGGTTTACTGAAAGAAATTGATTTATAGAAGAAGGAGGGCAGAGAGAGGGACAGAGAGAGAGACAAACAGAGATGCTTAAGAGACAACATGGGCTTCTCCAGAAAGGAAAAACATAGTGGATCTTAGAAGGTTTCATATAATATTTTCAAATTTTATGGTCAGGGGTTTTTGGCATACATAAAAGTTAATCTGATGTTGTCACAGGAAACATTAGACATGACTTTTTCATATTCTTATGTGTCTTTTTTCATATTTTTTCCACAACCTTTAGAAATGATCAATTCCTTGTCCTTCTCTGGGTTGTGAGTGATTCAGTTTCTGCATCTAGGTTACATCAGAGTTTATCTTCAAAGAGTAAGATTTGCATCCCTCAGGGCCCAGCAGTGGCACAAGTGGTAGGGTGTTTGCCTTGCATGCGCTAACCTCGGACAGACTGCAGTTCGATCCCCGGGAGTCCCATATGGTCCCCCAAGCCAGGAGCAATTTCTGAGCACAAAGCCAGGAGTAACCCCTGAGTGTCACTGGGTGTGGCCCAAAAAGAAAAAAAATATTTACATCTCTCAAAGGATTCTGTTACTCATGCCTTTGACTACTTCAAAGCTTGTCCACCATTTCTTTTGGTTTTCTTATTTCCCAAAATGTATTATCAGGTCCCTTTATCTGCCTGCAACATTACTTTCTAAACATTTAACTGCCTCAGATACTTAAGGGATACGTGAGTGAAGGTTGCTTTTAAACACAATCTTTTAGAAAATAATTCTGCTTCCTCTCTGTATCTCTTTTGTACCTGGGTCAAAAGTCACCTGCCAGACCCTCATGCAGGTCACACTCCAGCATCACTTGTGGTGCCCTGAGCCCTGTCAGGAGTGATCACTCAACATCACCCAAAACCAAAAAATAACAAAAAAAATCAGATAACATATGATATATATACATAAATATGTATAAATAAATATGTAAAAATCACACAGTTTCTGAGTTTTCATTTTCATTGATCTGTTACTAAATTTGTTAACATAATACTCTTGATTATTATAGATTTAAATAAGTCTTAAATACAGTGTATAATAATATCTCCAATTTTCTTATTTTCTTTTTTTTGAGGGGGGCACACCCAGTGACACTCAGGGGTTATTACTGGCTGTGTACTTAGAAATTGTTCCTGGCTTGGGGGACCATATGAGACACAGGAGATTGAACCGAGATCTGTCCTGGGTCAGCTACATGTAAGACAAATGCCATACCGATGCACTATAATTTTGGCCCTCAATTTTATTTATTTTCTAAAAATCATAATTTTTGCTATTCTAATTGATTTACCTTTTCAAATAAATTTTAGGAAAAAATTAATATTTACACAAAATCCTCCTGGGATTTTGACAGTCAGTTGCTCAGTCTTTGGATAAATTGGGGGGAGACCCTGGAGACTGGAGCAATATACAGTACAGTGGATAGGGCTTTTGCCTTACTTGCATCCAAACCAAAGTTGAATATGTCATTCCCATATAATCTCCCAAGCACCACCAGAAAAGTTCCTGAGCACAGAGCCAATTAACCCTGCATCGGACTGGGTGTTCTCCCCACCAAAAAATTGGGAAGAATTGGCATTTTTATTTTACTGAGTCTTCTTTATTTTACTGAATATACAACATACTCCAACTCTAGGTGTTCATCTATTCTTTCATTAGCATTTCATTAGCATATTCTTTCATTTCATTTGCTGTATCCTATACCCATTTGTTAAATTTTAGTATATTATTTTTTTACTTTGGAGAGTTATTGTGAATAATAACAAAACCATTTCATTACAGTATTAATGTTTGACTTATTCTGAAAAAAAC
Organism: Crocidura indochinensis; assembly: GCA_004027635.1. Taxonomy (NCBI): domain Eukaryota; kingdom Metazoa; phylum Chordata; class Mammalia; order Eulipotyphla; family Soricidae; genus Crocidura; species Crocidura indochinensis. The sequence continues at coordinate 47,845 of PVKC010001507.1, forward strand.
TCAATTTATTCTTTCTTTTTACATTTTATATCCAAAGTTATAAAATCATATGAAGACAAATGTTGGAATCTATTGTTCTAAACAAAAACTCAAAATAGGCAGGATTAGGTCACTGACTTAGATTAGGAACTATAAATTTGCTGAATGAATAAATAAATGGAAACATATATCAATTGATATGATCACTGAAATCGTAAACATAAGTTCATATATAGTACTCCTCAAAGTTCCTAGGAAAACAGAACTTCTAGAGCTTCTTTTTCTGAAAAAAGAAACTCTCTCCTATCCTTCATCCTATAACCTACACAAATAACAAGATCTCTAGCTACATAAGCAAGATATCAAAACCCACAACTGAGCAGAAAATTTCCTGGCACCATAGAAAGACCTTGGGGTGTGAAAATGAGCATGTATGGAGTCTATAGTTGGGCCCATGGCAGTATTCTTTAAGGGTGAAGAAACCCTGTATATCTTAGGCCAAGGGAATTCCCATTCTAATTTCCCGAATATTTACTGTGCCTTTGCCAGAAAAAAAAAGACGAAGAAGAAGAAGAATAGGAATAAGAGCAAGAACAAGAAGAACAAGAACAAGAAGAAGAAGAAACACAAACCTTTTTAAGTGGTTGCTGGTTTGGTTTTTTTTTTTTTTTGACTGTTTTTGCTTTTTATTTTTTTGTTTTTGTTTGTTTGTTTGTTTGTTTTTCCATAGTTGATGGTTTTGGTTTTTGGTTTGTTCCTTTATTGTTCTTTTTTTACTTTTGATGTTACTGTCCTATTGCTTTTTGTTTTTCTTTAGTTTTTTTGTTTTGTTTTGTTACCCTTTTCTTCTTTTTTCCCTTTCTCCGAAAGGGAAATTTATAACACCTAGATGAACTCCTCCTAGTTCTTTTTTTTCTTCCTTTTCTTTTGTTTTTGTTTTTCTTTTGTTCTCTCTTATCTTTCCATATATCTCCAACAGAACCATATTACAAGAGTCATCTTGTTCAGTCTCATAATTTGAAGGGGGGTGAATGGATGGTACTAAGATAGTCATATGAACATTTAGTGGAAATAAAAAATGATCAGACTTGAACACCAAATCCAAAGTCAATGACAACAGAATCTATATCCAATTTACAAGAAGCTATACAAATGGGAACAGTCACATTAGCATTATGGGTGGTGGTGGTGAAGGAATTCCTTCTAATTCAGCCCTTTTGGAAAGCAATATGGATATTCCTCAAAAAATATGGAACTTGAGCTCCCATGTGATCTAACAGCATCACTTCTAGGAATATAGTTGAGGAATCACAAAAATACAGTACAGGAATGACCTCTGCACCTCTATATTTATAGTAGCACTATTTACAATAGCCAGAATCTGGAAACAATCCAGGTACCCAACAACAGGTGAGTGGTTAAAGTAACTGTGGTACATCTATACCATGGAATACAATACAACTCTTAGGAAAAGGGAAGTCATGAAATTTTCCTTACATAGATGGACATAGAGACTATTGTGCTGAGTGAAATGAGCCAGAGGGAGAGTAATCAACATAGAATGGTCTCACTCATCTATGGTATATAAGAAAAATAAAGGACAGTATGGTAATACTGTTGTTTAGAAAAAATAGAGATGAGGACTGAACCAGCCCATGATATGAAGCATACCATAAAGAATGGTGAGCATAATCAGAACACTAACTACACTGACAACTATCATGACAAGGATATGGAGGATGAGAGAGAGAGAAAAAGAGAGAGAGAAGTAGAATGACTGTCCTAAGACAGGTAGGGTATGGGAAAGGAGGGAAATAAAGGACACTGGTGATGGGAAAGTTACACTGGTGAAGGAAGGTGTACATTCTATGACTGAAACTCAATTATGAACATTTCTATAGCCATAGTGCTTAAATTAAGAAATTATTTTAAAAAAAAAGGAAAAGTGAGAGAGAGACGGAGGTAGGGAGAGGGCAGAAGGATTGTTTCCCCAGAGGCAAGCAAGGAAGAGGGAAGTGGGGAGAAAGGGCAGAAGGGAAATTGGGGACATTGGTGGCTGGAAATGTGCCCTGGTGAGGGTGTTGTGCATTGTATGACTGGGACTCTATGTGAGCAACTTTGTAACTGTGAAAAAAAACAACTGTATTATGAACAACCTTGTAGCCACAGTGTTTAAATAAGGCTCATTATTAGAAACTGCCAAAGCATTGAGACTATAAACCTACTGTCATTCCTACA
>PVKC010001508.1:0-14895 GCA_004027635.1 Crocidura indochinensis
TATTGATTTCTTCTTTCAGATTTGTGAGTAATTGTATTAGATAATTTGCTGGTCTCTCATTGGGTGCATATATGTTTAATAGTCTGATTTCTTCCTGTTGCACATATCCCTTGATTAGTATATAGTGTCCATCTTTGTCCCTTATCACTTTTCTAAGTATAAAGTTGGTGTCATCAGATATTAATATGGCCACCCCAGCATATACATTATTTTTATATGCATCTTCCAGAACAGTGCTTTTTAAAGTATACTCATGAACCATACACTATCTGTAACCAATTACACAAAATACAGAGCTTATGCATAAAATGCTCACAGCATCTGTTTGCATACTGGTGTTTATATCAGTAAGACATTTCTTCGCTAATGATCAGGACCATGTGAAGGAAATCAAATGCTGACTTATATTCTGGTGTAATTTGTTTATTATTAAAGATCTGCTGCTTGACTAATAGAAACTTAATTCCTGGAGTCTCTCATTGTTGAAAGTTATGTACAATCTGTAACAAACAACCTTGTATATATATCACTGTGCAGATATATTATAAACTAGTCTATTAAAAATCGTATGATACATAACCCATAGTACTTGGGGAGTGAAAACAATTGAACTCAGAGACTCACACATGCTAGGTAAGTACCAATTGAACACTTTTGTCCCACTTTTCTCTCTCTCTCTCTCTTTTTTGTTTTATTGTTTTTTAGTTGTTTATTTTTTTTGTGCTACACCCAGCGGTGCTCAGGGGTTACTCCTGGCTGTTGGCTCAGAAATAGCTCCTGGCAGGCATGGGGGACCATATGGGACACCGGGATTTGAACCAACCACCTCTGGTCCTGGATCGGCTGCTTGCAAGGCAAAGGCCACTGTGCTATCTCTCCGGGCTCCCACTTTTCTCTTTTAACTTGTTTTTCTTTCTTCCCTCCCTCCTTCTCTTCCACTTCCCTCCCTCCCTTCTACCTTCCTTCCTTCCTTTGCACTCAGAAATTGCTCCTGGCAAGCACAGAGGACCATTTGGGATGTCGAGATTTGAACTACTGTCTGTCTTAGATCTTCTGCATGCAAGGCAAATGCCCTATCACTGTGCTGTCTCTCCAGCCCCTCAACTTGCTTATTACTTTGGGCCACATCTGGTGGTGCTCAGGAGACCAAGTGGGGTGCTGGGATCAAACTGGGTTGGTCACATACAAGGCAAGTGCCCTACCTGCTGTACAACTGCTCTAGCCCAACACTGTTTTCTTTCTTTTTTTTTTAGGCGGGGGGGCACACCTGGTGATGCTCAGGGATTACTCCTGGCTATGTGCTCAGAAATCGCTCCTGGCTTGGGGAATCTTATGGGACACTGGGGGATCGAACTACGGTTCGTCCTAGGCTAGTGCTGGCAAGGCAGACACCTTACCGCTTATGCCACTGCTCTGGCCGCTTGTTTGCTAATTTTTTTTTTTTTTTTGTGGTTTTTGGGTCACACCCAGCAGTGCTCAGGGGTTACTCCTGGCTCCATGCTCAGAAATTGCTCCTGGCAGGCACGGGGGACCATATGGGGCACCGGGATTCGAACCGATGACCTTTTGCATGAAAGGCAAACGCCTTACCTCCATGCTATCTCCCGGGCCCCTTGTTTGCTAATTTTTGAGAGGAGGAAGGCACACTTGGCAATGTTCAGAGCTTACTCCTGGCTCTGTGCGCTGGAATTATTCCTGGCAGGTTGGGAGACCATATGGGATGCTGTGGTTCAAACCTAGGTTAGCTACATTGAAGTGTCCTTTACAAGTATCCTTGTAAATTGCTCCAGCTCTGATATTGACTATTTAGTATATAGTTGTTAAATATTATTTCCTCCAAGTTAGTTGCTCATATTTTAAAATATTCTAATAGACTTGCATATTGATTATTTTTATTGCATGCTGCTGCATCTGAGTCATTTCTCCGTGACTTTTTATTTTATTGAGAGTTCTTTCCAAATTAAAGATTATAAAATTATTTTTATATGTCTGTCCTTATAGCCTTTTAAAAAATCAGGGTTTTTCTCATTACGTAAAATAAAAATTTGCATTTTAAAAAAAGTTATTTCATATCAACATAGTTATATGTTATTCACCTGACTTTTCTTTCTTTGATAATCGGCAATGATAGCACCTCTTTTGTAAGATGGGTGAGTCACTTATAGCTTCTATTTGGTGAGTAAGCAAGTGAGGTGTAATTTTAAATGATGTCCTAATTCTTCAGTTTCTTTAATTTTAGTGCTCAAACAGATATATGACTAACCTTGAATTGAAAATCATCGGAAGAGTAACTGTTGTAACTCCTTTGCCCACGGTGGTACCAGCTGTTCCTGTGATGGTAGTTCCTTTGGCTTTTAGCTGTACTGTGAGAGCTTTGGCAATGCATCCCAGAAACATGTCCAAGATACCTAGTTTATTCCAATCTCCTTTCTCTGTTGAGTGGATGATATCACTGATATCTGCTGGGGGCAGGGATTTCACTCCTATAATGCTGGCTAGACGATTAGGAGTGACTTCGGGTAAAACTCTTCTTAGTAAGGAGGTCACCTAGTAAGAAAAGCAAAGGGAAACATCATTCCATTTATAGACTGGTGTCTTAAGTTTTTCATATTTTTAATAAGCCTGGCTGCTATTCTATGACTTCAAAAGCTTTGAGAAGAACAGGCATATTGTTCAAGCATTGTTCTAATTTCTTAATTGGTAACTAACACTCCATGGAAGCAAGAAAAAAAACAAACAAACATTTTTGGCCAAGATTTTTTAAAAAGGACGCTATGCAGTTCATGGAAACAGGTCAATCAGTAGGCAGAATATTCTTATCACAACAACATCCTAGTAAACTAGAGCATGTTCTGCCCTTCTTTATGCTCATTGTAATCAGTCAAAAATAAAAAGCAGGAAGTTAAGGAAGTTAAAATACAACTCCCAGTAATAAACATAACAAAGTGAAGAAAAATAAAAAGACAGTAAGGTGATTTTCTTTGCTAGTCTATTTCTCGGGTAATAAAATAAGCTGATAGAGTGGAATAACAGACGAGCCCCACACCTGTCTCTGGACTCGGGGAGAGGCTGTGTGGAGCAGCGAGAAGAGATCCTGCAGCAGAGTTAGCTGCTGAGCCAGATACTGTCGGCCCACATTGGAGCCACTCAAGGCTAACACCATCGAGAGCAATTCAAAGCAGTAAGCATCAGAGGAGGCATCTTCATCATTGGGCTGAGAATTGGCATTTTCTTTGCTTGATATGGCATGCTCCCATTCTTCACGAACCCTTGTGGCTTCCATGCGAATAGCCTGGACGATGTGAGCACATACCTATTGAAAGGCAATATGAGACAAGTTCTGATTTATTAGTAATAATTTATTTATTTTTTTTATTTTTTTTTTTTTGGTTTTTGGGTCACACCCGGCAGTGCTCAGGAGTTACTCCTGGCTCCATGCTCAGAAATTGCTCCTGGCAGGCACGGGGGACCATATGGGACACGGGGATTCGAACCGATGACCTTTTGCATGAAAGGCAAACGCCTTACCTCCATGCTATCTCCCGGGCCCCAATAATTTATTATTTTAAATACAAAACTATTAGTTGATACTCAATGTAATACTCATCTTCCCAATTAACCTTCTATTATACCATTCTATGAATGTAATAAAAAGTTAGAAAACTTAGGGACCCTTATTTATAACTTTATAAATTATAATTAATGAGCTTTACAATTTAACTGGCATCAAATTTTCTGTGAACTATAAAAATATATTTCACATCTGACAATATCTGAGAATCAATAAGATGCTACTAGAAAGACAAAGCATTTATTAAAAATGTTATTAAAAAGAATTAAAGATACTAAAAGTTAAAATAATAAACTAGCTTAAAATTAAAACCTGTATTCTGTTTGACTTTAATTTGTTTACTTTTTGGTTTTGATGCCACATCCAATGGTTCACAGGGCTTACTCCTTACTTTGTGTTTGGGTAACATACCTGGAGGTAGGGGGATCAGACTTGGGTAAGCTGCATGCATGGCAAGTGCACTACCCTCTATATTACTTCTCCAGAACCTTGACTTTTTTGGGGAAAGCAACAACAGGTGATGCTCAGGGGTTACTCCTGGGTCTGCATTCAGAAATAACTCCTTGCAGGCTCAGGGGACCATATGGGATGCCGCAGATTGAATCTGAGTTGGCTGCGTGCAAGGCAAATGCCCTACCTGCTATGCTATCATTTTGGCTCAAGAACCTTCTTTGGCTTTTAAAAGTAAAATTAAAGGTAATCTTGGTACCCTATTAAATGAACAACCCAGTCTACTTCCACATCTTTTTATAATAAAAATACATCAACACCGTTATTTATTAGTATAAGACTCAGCATAATAGTAAATTCACTGAACAAAAACTTAATTAAAAAAGGAACACAGGAAATGCAAATGAAATCTGATACACCCAGAAATTTGTCATCAGAATGAAACAATCTACCAGAAATAAGAAATTAAAAGAGGAATTAAAGTTAGGAATGTTAAGATTCATCACAATAATCTTTAAAGTGGTGAAAGTATGACCATATAGACTTCCCTCTTAAAAGAATCAGACATTCTGCAGGACCTTACCAGAGTTAGCAATAAACATTTACACATTTTGGAAGACTATTTATATATTTATTTAGAGGTTTTCCTAAGTACTGCTCTCTCATGGAACTCAGACAATTGGGCCAACAATTTAACATAAGGGACTGAGCATAATATGATAATGTTCAGGCCTTGTTATGCTAGGGATAAATGGACAATGCTGGAGCCTCCTCCAGGGCCATCATGGTGCTGGGTATTGCTTGATATCTGGAATAGAACCAGACCCCGGAAAATACTTTAAACCTTGGAGATAATGGAATAACCATTAACCAACCTGTTTTTGTAGGTTAGTAAGTTTACTCCTGCTGAATATGATTCCAACCATATGCTCTTTCAGGTCAGCATCTGATGTTGCCTGTAACATAGAAAATGGGGAGATGAAGAAGCAGTATATTTAAATACAACTTGAATAACTGAATAAACTTCTATATTTGACATTTTAAAAGCATACTGAACTCGAGAAAAAGTTGTTTACATAATCTTTTTTTTTTTCTTTTCATTTTTGGATCACACCTGGCAGCGCTCAGGAGTTTACTTCTGGGTTCTGTGCTTGGAAATATCCCTTGGCAGGCTCAGGGGATGATATGGGATGCTGGGATTTGAACTGCTGTCTGTCCTGTGCTGGTTGCATGCAAGGGAAATGCCTTACTACTGTGCTATTGCTCTGGTCCCCATCTATGTAATTTTTACAGGTAAAAAAAGCTGAAGCAAGAAGCCTTTTAATAAAAGAATAAAAAATAACTTGCTTTTACTTTCCTTAGGAAGAGAGAAAGCCAAAAGAGAATGTCATTGTCATCCTAAACAAAGAGCAAAGAATGGTTAAGCTACAAAACCTTTACTTTGGGGGTGTGGGTAGGGTTATGGGTCACACCCAGTGTCATTCAGGGGTTACTAGAGGCTCTATGCTCAGAAATCGCTCCTGGCAGGCATGGGGGACCATATGGGATGCCAGGATTCAAACCACATTGGTCCTGAATCTGCTGTGTACAAGGCAACACCCTATTGCTGTGCTCTTTCTTTGGCCCCAAAACGTTTACTTTTTTTGTTGCCATCAGAAACTGACACTGGCAGCCAGGTGAACTCAAGCCCAAGCAGACAAGATCTTAGTTTGACATTTCATAATTCCTCTTTCTCTATACTTGATGGAATATAAAAAATCCAGCAAGATACCTGGGGAGTTAACCTTATCAACCAATTTGAATGACTTGTTATTTATCACACAGCAGTGTTTAGCTATTTTCAATTCTTATTTTGATGCTGCTTGCTGATTCCTCTGAGAATAAGGAAGGATTAACATTTAATTACAAAAGAAAAAAACTTAAATACTTTTTTCTTTTCCCAGCTTGATTCACACCCCCCAATGTTCAAGGCTTACTCCTTGCCTCCTGTGGCCCCCAGGTAAATTGAGTTTGAGACCCCTGCTTTAAACTATCTTTTTTGTGTGTGTGTATGGTTTTTGGGTCACACTCGGCAGTGCTCAGGGGTTACTCCTGGCTCCATGCTCAGAAATTGCTTCTGGCAGGCACGGGGGACCATATGGGGCACCTTGGGATTCGAACCGATGACCTTTTGCATGAAAGGCAAACGCCTTACCTCCATGCTATCTCCCGGGCCCCCAAACTATCTCCTTAATGCAGGAAAGCTTTTTTTTTTTTTTGAAAGTGTAATACTTATTCAAAGTTGGTTAGCACAGAACTGTCATTTACTCAGATGAATTAATGATTATTTACGGTCATAGAATCATTAAAATAATTTACTTTGCAATATACTGAAAGAAATTATCAGTTTTTATAAAATTCTTTTTTTTTACATACCCCAGGTAGAAAGTGTACATTATTTAAATACTATTGAAAAAATATGGGCTATGCTTGGTTAATATTTGAAATTGTCATTCAAAATATTCCAAGGTAATATTTAATTGTGATTAATACCTGAAGACATAAGAATATTAAAACTAGGGGCCAGAGAGTTAGAATGGGTGTAAGGCCTTTGCCTTGCAAGCAGAACGGTGGTGGTTCGAATCCCGGCATCCCAAATGGTACCCTGAGCCTGCCAGGAGCGATTTCTGAAGACAGAGACAGGACTAACCCTTGAGTGCTGCTGGGTTTGACCCCAAAACCACACACACACACAAAAAAAATTAAAACTAGTCAAAATTGACTTTTCTTTATGGAAATGAATGAGTTTTCTGTTATAGACAATACTAAGAAATTTTCAAAAATAATATGAAGAAAGATTGTTCCCCTTAAAAGTTACTAAACACATGTACTTTTACATCACAGATGACAAACCAGACATGCTATTGGTTAAGAAGCTCTGATTCAACTGAAGAGATAAAAATAGGGATGCATATAAACACAATGAGAAAGAAACCAAGGAAGACTGCAAATAGGTCAAGTTTGGCTTGGAGAAAAGCTTTTTGTTTGGAGGTTGTCATCAATGAAATTCATGAAGAAAACTGAATTTGTGAGCTTAATGTGAAGGGCAGAAAAAAATAAGAAGGTAACTGGTAGTATACAGAGTGCGATGGAAATATAAATTAATTTTACAATAGCCCCAAGAAATAGAAAAATATTGGAGTATCAGCTCTTTACTAATTAAAGGAGCAAATAACAAACTTCATTTGGTAATTTCTTCACCTTTCTTCTAATGCATGTAAAAAAAAAAACCCACTACATAAAGGCTAATTTGACATATGCATTGAAGATAACAAGACACAGTTATTTCACCCTTGGAATAACCAAGGAAGGAAAATGAAATATTTTTATAACACAAGTAAATACATGGTATACTTTTTCCTCTCCTTCAGGTGATGACAAGAGTGCCTTTTCCTCTTGTTCTGGGGTTGGTTCAGCATCTCCAGAGATGAGCTTTCCAAATACCTGATAAACAAAGTAAGCTCATAAGATGAAATCAAAAGAACTCATTAGCCGATTTTTCAAAGTTTATGTTACTGTGCAATTTCTGCTCTAAATTACACTTTTCAGAATTACAAATGTCAAATGAACTGCAAGTAATTAGGTCTATGAGAACTAAAATTTGAATCATAGTTGTAACCTAATATCCAATGAGATTTCCCCAAAACACCCTCCTTGAGATTACTATCCTGTGCTAGAGTATGTGGCAAGGAAACTCACTTGAGATGTAATAAGTCTGAACACTCGTAGGGTCTCAGCTTCACAGTTCCTCTGCTGGGCAACACTGGCTGAAATTTGTCCAGCAATTTTGGTGCTTTCACCGTCTTTCCAACCCAGGACCTTGACTTGACGAACTCTCAGCGTATTTTCTGGGCCCTTTAGTTCAATTTTGATGATGTGATTATCCCCTCCTGGAAGTTCGCTTGTTACCCAACCAATGTGTCTGGAATCCAGATCGACCTAATAGAGCAGAAAGGGATAAAAACATGATATAGCTATATTGCTATTTGATTACTATATAAGACAGATGATCACTATATAGATGAAATATTGAAAATAGTAAGCTCAAAAAGCAAATGCTTGTAAACAGAGTAAACTTTGGTATAGTATTTATACTGATTATCTTCTTTAAAATCTTCTGAAAATGTCATATTATAAAAGCTTTATATATAGAATATGAATAAAGTGAGTTAATGTAGGTTGAAGGATTCTCAAATGATAGACTTAAATAAAATGTTGTCTGCTACTATATGGCTTACAAGCCATACAGTATATATGAGTGAAATTCTTCTTAACAATTTAGGTGACTATACCCACACTGACTGTACAGAGAAACAAAAAATCACCAGTGAGAACCTGCCTACACATTTTCACATTAAATCATCCCTTAAAAATAAGTACTGAAGTGTACTTACTTAGTATGTTTGCTTTTGAAGAAAACTAATATTTAATTTAGATTTTTCTTCCTTTTCACTATATTTCATTGAGAATATAACTTTTTCAATGAACTTTAAATTGTTATTTGTCTGACAAATTGAAAACCATTCTTATGGCATTTGATACCCAAGAGATCAACAGAACTACAGTATTTACAGTGTTTTAAAATTAATTCCATTTTAACATAAATTGATAGTACCAATGAGTATTTTAATGAATAGTATTATTTCCTCAGACTTTTTTTTAACAACTGAAATGACAGTTTAATAAATATTCCCCCCATTCATTCTGTAAATACTATTTGAAAATAAAAACTATGACAGTGATCCCATTTTTGGGCATGGGTGGGGGCTCACACCTAGAAGTGCTCAGAGTTAACTCCTAATTTTGTGCTCAGGGATCATCATATGTGATGCCAAGGACGTAAGTCAAGTGAGCTTCATACAAGGACCTTATACACTGTACTATCCTTTTTGCCCCAAACAATTTTCATGAAATAAAGCAGTCACAGAAGAACAGCACTGATAAGTTTCAATAAAGCAAGTGAGTACATATGACACTCATACATGCCCGGTTCTACGTGGTTTGTAAGTTTGTAATTTGATTTGCAATCTAGATAAGTTGCTATACTATAAATAATAGATTATCAGGATACAAGGCAACAATCAATGTTCATTTTTAGATTCTGTAAGTTGTGGATTAAGGTATTAATTATGGACCTGATCTATGATAAATTTTTGAATCTTTGTAGTGGAATGCTTGTTACATGGTAGGGGTGGGGATGGGGTCACATGTAAAGTTGAGGTACAGGATAACTGCTCAGACTGGAGAATATTTAGGCAATTAATGCTAAAATATGTAGGCCCAGAGTGGCTGGAACTTTTCTATAGGAGACAATTTGTCATTTTTGTGAATTTGCCAACTTTTTTTTTATCAATAGACATTTTACGTAGGTAATTTTATAGAAAATTTTCTATAATACCTTGGTACTATATAGGAAAAATTAGAATTTAGTGGAGATTGAGAAGATATTCCTCCTTATGCAGCAAATTATTCTATAATAAAATTTTATTACCTGTTTTATTCTGCACAGATCTTCCACTGCTTTGCCAGTTAAGAAGGTCATGGATGTAACTTTATTCTAAGATACACAATTCAAAATAGTTATTATGCCACATTCTATTCCAAAATTCACAATGAGTACTAAAACATTAGCAATATCATGTTGACTATTCTTTCTTTACTTATGGCCCTTCCAAACTGATCTCATTTCATCTGCCCCATTAACCACATTTCTTAGCATTCTGTCTTTTGTGTCATCCACAAACTCCAATATAAAATTCCACATTTCAGTCTTTCTCCATTGGTTCTCTGATAGTATAGCATTCCTTTTTTAACTCAGAATCTAAATATTCAAATTTTTATTTCTATCATGACATCTTTTAGTAACTGTTTGCAATTGACATCATTCAATGGCATATTCTCTATATTCATGTAAGTAAAAGAAAGTATGGTAAGCAGCTGAACAAGCCAATCTTTTGGTTGACACATGTACCCAGCTTGCCTCATAGACTTGGATAATGGGTTGCAGAAAGGGAACTGGGATGCGTGTGTAGGGGGGGACAACAAATTTGGTGATGGGTATTTCCCTGATTCAATGTTAATATGTACCTAAAATACTACTGTGAAAGATATGTAAGCCATTATGATCAAAATAAAAGTTAAAAAAATGAGTCATATTGCTACTAGAGGATGAGTAAATTTTATAACAAAGCATATCAACAAATAATTAAAATTTCTTTTGGGGGAGTTCCATACTTTGCCAATAAGTAAAGTTCAAAACAGTAGTATGTCTGACTATTAGGCTAGAAGACATGGAGGTATAAATAAACCTTAAGAGTGAAGAGAAGAACTTCAAGGACATTATTTAAAAGGAGGCACTTATCAGCTCACTTTTGTTCATTGTATACCCTTCAAGTGTCCTAATGTATAGAGCTACTATTTGGGTTGCTTATTAGTCAGTGACTCAGGCCTGGGGGTTCATTGCTCAGGCCCAGCAGTGCTGAGTGACCATCAAATCTACACTGGCGATGTCAAGGATAGGTGTAGAGATAACAGGGATCGAATTCAGGACCTTGCAGTCTTACTACATGCTTTACTTTAGTATCTGAAACAATTCTTTGGGGTTTTAAAAGTATTTTGATTATTTTTACAAAGATAAAAATGTCAAATTTATTTTATTCACTGAGATAAAAAAATGTGTACCCTGACTTAAAATATACTATTAAGTCAAAATTAACTTACTGAGCAATGACTTTTTTTTTTTGTATTTGTGTATGTATGTGTGTGCTTGGCCACATGCCAGGCAAGATTTTTTTTTTTTCTTTTGGATCACATCTGGTGGTGCTCAGGGGTTTCTCCTGGCTCTGTGCTCAGAAATTACTCTTGGCAGACATGGGGGAGCAGACAGGATGCCACTGTCTACCCTGAATTAGCTGCATGCAAGGCAAACTCCCTACTGATGTGCTATCTCTCTGGCCCCTAGGCAAGTGTCTTAATCCCTAAACTATCCCCCATGCTCAAAGCCATATATCTTATTTGGCGCCAGGGAAGAAGTATTCTATTCCAATGTATAGGAGGATGAGTATTTGTGAACAGCAAGGAGTATTCTGATTGGACACTTAAGATTGGCAGTACATATAGGTAGCCTGGAAACTAACCCCATCTTCAGGGTGGCTTTCCTGAGAAATGAAACATGCAAATAGCAGAACTACTGATCAGTGGTCAGAGGAGATATAAATATCTTATTTACCAACCATGCAGTGAAACAATCCCCAAAAGTATCCTTCCCCAGAAGTATGGGTAAAAAATGACTTATTGCTATTTTAATCATAATATTTTTGGAGACAGATGTGGTACTCCCAAATAAGGACCCAGGGTCACTTCCAGTGAGACTTAGCTATGTGGACCAGAGGGTTCAGTTGGCCTAGTGATGTTTTGTGATGCTGCTCAGGTCCAGGAGTGCTGGATGCCACAACAACCATCCTGATTGTGCTTTGGGGTCGGGGGGGGGGGGGGAACCACTGACATCTCATTCAGTGGTACTGGGAGGAGGACATGCAATACCAGGGACTAAATGTGGGGCCTTCTTTGAGCTAGCTTCCTGACTCTACTGTGAAGTTGTCTCTACTTTACAGTTATTAATACTCTTTTTTTCTGACTTCACTTTCTGCCTTTCATAAAGGAGTGCTTAATTTGGTTGAATGCATGGCTAGACTTGGTAGAATTCTAATAACTAAGCTAGTATAAGAACTTAACCCCCACCCACGGTGGCTGAGAGTGAGAATCAAAAACTTACTTGTTCAAAGATCAAAAGTGATTTAAATGCCATCAGAGATATACAAACAGGCACAAGGCAAAGAAAACCAGGCTAATGAAAGAAGGGTTTCTTTGCTCAGTCTTGGGAGACTCAGGAAGAATTGAAATAGTTAGATATTTTTTGTTTGATTTTTGGGAGGGCATACCCTGTAGTATTTGATGGCTATTCCTGGTGCTGGTTTTCTGCTCAGTACTGACTCCTGGAAGTGTTCAGGGAACCACATGGGGTAGTTGAACTTGGGACTGAACTCAGGTCTATAGTGTATAAAAAAAGCTGCCAATCATCCCTGGACTATTTTTGCTTTGAGAAAATTTTTAATGAGTAAATGCAGGACTTTAAGGCTGAGAAAATAGTTTGAACAAGGGACTGTATGTAGAAGGATAGAGAAACTTTTATTTGTTAAGATGCAGTCAAAGAATCTTTGGACTCAGAACTTGTTTAGAATTGGTATTTCATAATGCCTCTAGTCATATTTTCAGACTTAAGATTTGAGAAATAAAATTGCTGTATTGTTTAGTAACATTATGGATAAAAATCTTTTTGCTTCAGAAATGGAAGTCCATGAATATAAGAAGCCTGAAAAGAACAAATGGGCCACAAATTATATTTTATTTCTTACCCCAAGATCTCGGGAATTATCTACGTGAACAGACACATAGCGGGCATTGATGCCTTTTACACAGTTGATGGTGATGTTCTTAGTTTTGTTTTTATCCTCATCTCCTGATTCCCAAAAAGTTTCCGTGGAGCCATCTGTCAAACTGCCAATCATGGCAGGCCGGCTTGAAGTTTTTATGTCAACAATGCTGGTTAAGTCCTTTAGGCACATTACTATGCATAATTCCTACCAAAAAGAAACATAATTGTGATATTCAAACATAAATATTTCATAATAGTAAAAAAAACATGAGATTAAAAAATAAAATAATCAAAATTCTGTTTCTCCTTCAATTTACTGTTAAATACTAATAGGATAATACAAAATAACAGCTAAGAGGCCAACCTGATTCATAGCTTCAAAACCAGACTGTATGCTGATGCTAAAACTCTCTTCACTATCCCCATCATCTGATTTTGACAAAATATTGTTAATATGATGAAAAACATTGCTCTGGTGGAGGAATTGGTGATCTGACTGTTTGAATTTCAGACTCCAGCATCTAAAAGGGATAAAACAACAACATATGAGATGCACATTTTCCAGAAAATTCTCAAAAAATAGTCTGCGACTACTATTTGAAGAAATCATTATTTCTATTACTTTTTCTTTGAATTCATAAAAAGTAGGTTAGGTTGGCTTTCTGGCAGAGAACTAATGATAACTTCATTGAGACAAAGAAGTTATAAGAAAAGTTCACTCATTTTATTTCTCTTATTTGGGTGCTGAAAATAGAAGCTAGGGTCTCATACAAGTGAAGTATGTATTCTATCACTGATCTGCATCCCTGTCCTTACTGTAAACACAAATTTGATATATGAATTTCAAGACTAAAAACTATTTAGCTACATTTGAGATAAAGTAAGACTGTAAGAGTATAAAATAATTATATTCATAATTCCATACTAATTCATATTTTGACCTTTAAACAAACATCTTATGAAGAGACAATACTTCCTCTCTGCCTATCTTGCCATTATGAAGGATGATAGATTAAACCACCAATCAACCAATTATGGATGAAATTCAATATTAATTTATTAAAATTAATATTAAGATATTAATTTATATGAGACTCAAAACAATAGGATGATTCATAATGATAGCCTAATATTAAAATTTCAGCAGATTTGTATTGGGAAGTAGTGAGGCTTTTCAAGGTATCATTTCAGGATCAAATGCATTTAATGAGGTTTTCTATTTCCTTCAGAATAGAATAGCAAAAGAATCTTCAATTTGAAACTCATTTTGATTTATTTTTTACACTCTCCTTTGGGAGACACTTAAAATGCTATTCAGACAGCAAAGAACTGATTTGGGGTAAGAGAGAAGAAAATGAGATTGTCACAGTCTGATCATTTAGAGACCTACAAAATTTAGTTTATATTTTCCAGAGAGGCAAACAAAACTAAGACTTAGGAAAACAACAACAAATTGATGACAATTTTGTCAAAGATGCCTTTTACACAAGTCATCCATTGTTTTTACAAAAAAGGGCTTTAATCATTCTGTGCTTTGAACGTTCCATAATTTGTATTTTTAATGTGCCTAGAAATTTAGGAACAGAATTACCGTAGGGCCATTTGCTGTAATGAGCTGCCACTGGGCAGAGACATCATAAGATCGGAGATAGTTTGAAGTAAGCGGTGAAAAGTGTGGGGTAACGGATGAGCAGCTTCACCTGCAATGACTATATCCGAGAGTGGATGTTCACAAACTCTTGTATCTTTTTCCTAAGACAGAAATTGAAAGCAAGGTGATTTGTGTGCAGGAAGAAACTTTCTCTACAAATTAGTATTTTGTATAACAGAAGCATTATGTATATTCAGAATAATTACATATACTTTATGCATACATAACAGTAATGAAAACAAACCTATACCATAGCAAAACGACATTAATATATATAGAAATTATGAAGCTATAGTTGAACTAATTTAAGGGAAAAATAACATGGCTATCTATCATCAATAAAATCACCAAAAAATAACAACCATATATGTGTATCAACTTAGGGCACTCACAAATTTATTAGCAAATTTTAAGCACCATGGCAACAAAATTCTTCATGATTGAATTTCATACAATGCACCCTTCACCAGTGTACATTTTCTGCCACCAATGTTCCAATTTCCCTTCCATTCTTTTCTCCCTCTCACCTGCCTCTGAGAAAGGCATTTTACTCCTCCTGCCACCCTGTTTTTTTTTTTTTACATTAAATTTGCACTATTGCTAATGAAGGGGTATCATGCATATCATTTTATATCCTTTCAGTACCCAGTTCTTGTCCATAGTGATCATTTCAACTATCATTCTCAAAGTGTCACATTCACTATCCTAAATGCATCACTGCATTTTGTGGAAAGCTTCCTAGCATGGACT
>PVKC010001508.1:14995-49416 GCA_004027635.1 Crocidura indochinensis
TTTTTTGGTTTTTGGGTCACACCCGGTAGAGCTCAGGGGTTACTCCAGGCTCCATGCTCTGAAATTGCTCCTGGCAGGTACGGGGGACCATATGGGGCCTGGCAGGCACGGGGAACCATATGGGGCACCGGGATTTGAACCGATGACCTTTTTGCATGAAAAAGCTATCTCCCGGCTATCTCCCGGGCCCCTCAATGTCCAGTTTTTTAAGGAACATTTAGATTGTTTTCCAAGGCTGGACTAGTTGGCATTCCCACCAGCAGTGAATGAGACTTTTTTTCTCCCTACATCCATGTCAACAGTAGTGATTCTTGTTCCTTGTGATGTGTGCCAGTTTCTGTGGCATGAGATATCTCATTGTTTTTATTTGCATTTCCCTGATGATTAGTGATTTTGAGCATTTTTCCATGTGTTTTAGGAGAACCTCTCTCTAAAGAACACTAATCAAAGCTGCCAATCCAGAGTTGTGAGCTTGTATGTAACTCTTTTAATACCCTTTTTTTTTGGGGGGGCCTTTTGGGTCACACGCGGCAGTGCTAAGAGGTTACTTCTGGCTCTGCGTTCGCTCCTGGCAGGCACAGTGAACCATGTGGGATGCCAGGAATTGAACCTAGCTCCATCCCAGGTCATGTGCAAGGCAAATACACTACCGCTGTGCTATCTCTCTGGCCCCAAATACACTCATTTTTTTTAAATGTAAGAATAGGTGCTAGAGATGTGTTATAATCATATTACATTGTGAATTCTACTTTTTCATGCAATTCTGTCAAGTTTTATTTAATTATCTTAAAAGCTATATTAGGTGCTTCTACAGGCTTAGAATTAAACTCATTATTTTGTTAAAAGAGTCTACTATTATTAACAGTTTTATTTGATAGTATTTTTTATGTGAAAATGGCTATGAACTTAATTTTTGTTCGTGCTTGTTATTTTTCTACTCTTCTCTTTTATGGGGGGCACAGTCAGAGGCACTCAGTGGGGGTTACTCTTGGCTCTGCACTCAGAAGTCACTCCTGGCACGCTTGTGGGACATTATGGGATGCCAAAGATCAAACTCAGGGTCTCCTCAGCTAGGTTGTGTGTATGACAAAAGCCTAACTGCTGTGCTATCACTTGGGCCCCTATTCTTCTATTTCTAATCTTCCTAATCTAGTACTTAAGAAATACTAAGTCAGGGAAGATGGCTCCAAGAATTGAAACCCACTTTTGCAATCTTGAAGCCCTGAGTTAAGTTGTCAGTACTGTAGTATGCTAAGCACCACTTGGTACCCTGAGGACAGTCTGGAGTAATCTTGGAAAAAGGTGAAAGTATACTCTAATCCTCCTCCCCAAAAGCTCATTAAACTTGAGGAAGATTAGAAATACAAGAGTAGACAGCAGACAGGTTGTGTTTTACCTATTTGATAGTTTTTAGTATTTTAAATTTAGCTCTTTACATTTACACACTATAGTTGCTTTTAGACAGATATGAGGGGAAAGAGGAAGATTATTATTCAAGAGAGACCTGGGGTTCTTTAGAAGGAAAAAGTTTCTTCCCTATGACTGTCGTTGCTGTTTAATTTGGCCCATGTACAGGCTTATTGTTTTTTTCAATCTAAAAATGAATCTCTATCCTAGGCTTAGTCCTAGGATTGGTGCAAAAACCAAGCCCACCAACTACAGAAGACGGATTAAAACAACAGTGATGGAACAGAACTTCTGAAATTGTAAAGAAAGACTCCATCCTAGGCTCTATCCTATGACATGTGCAAATACTATAATCACTAGCTATAGAAGCCTGATCTTATCATCCACTATGAAGCAGAAACCTTCCAGACATCACAAAAGGACCTAGGGGAGAGTAAAAGAGCATGTATGGAGCATGTAGTTATACCCATGACAGTATACTTCAAGGACAGAGAAAGCCTATATCTCTTAGGCCTTTCTAATCTCCTCAATTTTTACAGTGCCTATACAAAAAAAAATAGACACAGCATAAATCAAATTTTTTTTCAATTTTTTTGTTATTGTTGTTGCTTGTTTTTTTTTTCTTTTCTTTGCCTTTTTTTTTCCTGTGCTTTGATTCATCTTTATTTCAGGACCGTGGTTAGTGTTTGGTTTGTTGTTTTTATTGCAGTGGTGCTTTTCAGGTTTTGGCTATTTTGATTTTTTAATTTTGATTTTTCTGTATTATTTTTATGTTTTCCTTCCTTTTTCCCTTTCTTTCATTAAAATGATTTTTATAGTCTTTAGAAGGAATCCTCCCATTTTTTTGCTTGTTTGAATTTTTGCCCCTCCTTCTTTCTTTTCTTTTTTTTTTATCCTTACTTTCAAACAGAACCACATAACTTGAACCATCTTTTTCTGCCTCACAATTTGAGGGGGAAATAATGGAGGGTACCAAGATTAAACAGTTGTATGAACATTGAGTTGTAATAAAAAATGATCAGACTTAAACACCAAATCCAAAGCCAACTACAACAGAAGGGACTTGTTATACTAGCAGCAATGGGGGGCAAAAGAGGGGCGATGTGGGATGCATGCTATGAACAGGGGTGGAGGGAGGACAACATTGGTGGTGGGAATGCCCCTGATTCAATGTCACTATGTACCTAAAATACTACTGTGAATGACTTGTAATCCACTTTGGTCAAAATAAAAATTAAAAAAAAAAAAAAAACTAAAATATCTTTATTACCTCTTGAACACTAACACATATCATCAGTTTCCTGATATAAAGATGATGTTGCTGTATTTCAATATTAACATTAAAAATCATTCTCTAATACATTATAATTATTTAAATTTATATATAAATAATGCCGGATACCAAGCCTTGGGCTCTTATACATGCCAGGCCTATGTTGAGCCCTATCTCCTTTCATATTATTATCTCCTAGACAGATTTTATTATAATGTACTCTATTTTTACTACTTTCTAATTGTTTGTGCTGCTTAGAGCATTCATCAAAGATCAATCACATATTGTACCAGAAGTGCATTTGAACTTTACTTTGGTGAATTCCTCTTTTTACAGTCTGAAAAATGTTTTTATTTTGTCCATTTTCCTGAAAGATCAATGGGTTTGATAGGTAATCTCCATGATCATTAAAAATATAAATATCTACTGAATGCCTTTAAAACAAAGCTTTTTTAAAAAGATTTTTTAAAAGACTAATTTCCTATATTATTAGTCACTAGTTTGAAATATGAAATTTCAGAGGCTTATGTTCTCATCTCTGTGTATCAATACTCACCACTCAGCACCAAAGTTTCAGCAACTTGTAATTTGGCATTAAAAGGTCAACTGTGATTATCACTGTTTTTGTTTTGTATGCAATGTTTTTTCCTCAAGCACCCTTGAAAGATCTTTTGTTTCTGGTGTTCGGGGAAATTCTCTCCAACCTATCTGCTGTGTTGTCTTTTCTTCCTTGTACTTGGGATTCACTAAACTTTTTTATTATTGTATGGGTGGTAGTTAGGGGTTAATATCCAATGGCACTTGAAGGTCATGTAATCCAAGGGATCAAACCCAGGACTTCACACATGCAAAGCATATTGGCAAATTCCTGGTTCAATTAATTGGTTCAATCCACTCAGTGAATTGTTATCTATAATCACTTTCTTTTGAAAACACTGCCACTTTTCCATTCTACTTTTTATGAGTTCTAACTAGTAAGGTAAATTTTACACCTGCATTTACTTTCCTTAGTAATTTAACTTTTTTAATCTTCTTGTGTTGAATTCTACATAATTCCTATGGCCCAAAACTTTTCTTCTAGTTCTATGCTTTTTAATTTTATAGGCCACCTCCTAGCAAATCAAAGTCCCTTATAATCTAATTAAGAGTTTTGAGTTTATGTACTTACATAGTACTATTTTTACCATTTGGTATTTGCTCAAAATTTGTAAATTATGGGCTTTTGGGAGGAAAGGTTTGGTGATGGGAATTGCCCTGATTCAACATTAATATGTACCTAAAATATTACTGTATGTAAGCCACTATGATCAAAATAAAAATTATATATTTAAATTTAAAAAATTATGGGCTTTGATGTAAAATGTTTTTCTGTTGATCTTTTACTATATAGTATTTCTTCTAGTTCAGGATTAAAGCTTTTGCACACTTGATCCACATCACCTGAAAATATTTACGTGATCTCAGTAAGTTAAAAAGGAGAGCTAATACAACAGGTAAGGATTTGTGTATCACACAGCTGACATGGGTTCAATCCCTGGTATCACACATGATGCCTTCTGGGAGTGATCCTTGAGCACTGAGACAGGAATAAGCCCTGAGTACTATCAGCTGTGGTCCACAAATAAAATAATAATAAAAAAACAACAAAAACAAAAATAGAAGTGCTTAAAACAATTGAAAAACATAGGCATTACTTGACAGTTTTATGATGTTTAATACAAAAATCAGAACTGACAAGTAGCATTTTTGCTATGGAGCAAAATTCTACAAAGAACAATTGGTAAGTTACTTAGAGCATTGAAAGAAAACCTTTGCCATTAGGTTATGTAGCCTGTAAATGATCTTAAGGAAATTATTGTACTATCCAGAGTATAATATTTTTATATAAAATTATGGACAAGTAAAGTACTACAGTACTCACCTGTTCTGCATTTTCTTTGTTTGTCTTACTTTCCTCATCCTCTTCTTCTTCTGGTTCCACTGGAGCAGGAGTCAATGATGCCACAAAATGCCAGAGAATATCATGGAGAGAAGTTGTTTGGATGACATTACATAGAAGCCAGTTAAAAGCCTGAACAAATAATGACAAAATGAGTCCAAGATTAAAAAAGCATCAGAAAAAAAAAGGGCGAGCTTTGCTCAATAACAAAATACCAACATGCACTATTTAAAGGAAAGGTACCAGAATAGAATAATGATGAATGAAAATCAGTAATTTCAAGTTAACTTTAAAAAGATTATTAGGGATAAATGCTACTTTATAAATCATATCAATCCTCAAACCTTTAATTGCAAACAAATTTAATATTCATTCCTTCAAGAATAACATTATACATTACCAACTCAATTCTCAAACCACCGTTTATTGCAAAAATTCACCTTATTATTCATTTATTCAAACACATATTTCCCAACTTGTTTAAGATTAATGCAGAAATATTTGCCAACCTATAAAAGCAAGTATTTATTTAAATATATTCATATTATTCACATAAACGAAACATGACAAGTTATTTATCATACACATCCTTTTTGTCTTGTTCTGTTTTTCGGGCCACACCTTTTGATGCTCAGGGGTTACTCCTGGCTAAGCACTCAGAAATTGCCCATGGCTTGGGGGGACCATATGAGACGCTGGGGAATTGAACCGCGGTCCTTCTGTGGCTAGCACTTGCAAGGCTGACACCTTACCTCTAGCGCCACCTCGCCGGCCCCTATCATACACATTCTAAAGAAAAATTTACCATATTAAAGTGCATGACAAAATTTGTATATATATAAATGTAAACAATGTAGTCTTATCGAGTATAAAACTTGGAAAACTGTTAAATTAGTAACTTAGAAGTCCTACTTAATTTCATATTTTTTGCATGATTAATCTGAGATCACAATCTCACTACATTTTTGGGGAGTACAGCCATACTAGTAAGCTGTCTGAGCTTACTCCCGGCAGTGCTAGGGGATGAAATGCGGGGCCAGGTCAGACATAGGCCAGCCATGTGAAGTTGAGTGCTTTAATCACTGTACTATCTTTCTGGTCCCTACAAATGTTTTAATAAAAGATAATCTTAGATTTCAAATAATAAGGAACAATAAAATGTCTTTTGAAAGATCAAATGTGGGGAATGTGTATGTGTGTGTGTGTGTGTGTGTGTGTGTGTGTGTGTGTTGTTGCTATTGTTGTTTTTTTGAAAGATCAAATGTGGGGAATGTGTATGTGTGTGTGTGTGTGTTGTTGCTATTGTTGTTTTTTTGGGGGCAACTCCAGATGTATCGAGGGCTGACTTCCGGCTCCACGCTAAGGACTGACTTGACTCCTAGCAAGCTGGGGAAATATAGAGCCCCAGGGATCAAATATGAATTGACTCCATTCAAGGCAAACATTAGTGAACTAAATTTGGAATTCTAAATTAAAATCATAAACGTATGGATTTAATTTTGATATGAGCACAACTGATAGGTAAAAGTTTCTTAATTTGTTACAATTTTTGTTTGGTAGGAAAGTGACATTGTTGTTATACAGAATAAATCATGTCATCTGTATGATAAATGAATCAAAAATTACATAAATGTATTTATACCTCCATTGCAAAAACTCGACAAGCAGATTTCCTTAAGGCCTGTTTCATTGCTATCTCAAGCCCTTCTAGATCATGATGCTGTATAACAAAAGCTAAAACTGGCCATTGGAAATTTCTTTCTCCTTTGGACAGGGAGCTGTGGGCTGAGATTAGTCGGGAAAGCTCAGGAGATGGATGTCTCAGGAGAGAAGAACCAACTTCTATTATAAAAAAAGAGAAAATCAGTATTAATTTTCATAGGCAACGTGAAATTCATATTAAATTATCTAGTGTTTGATGTCTTGGACTATAGGGGGATTTGGTACAGAGGACTAAACCAGAGTCAGCATGTGAAGGCAAGTGCCTTATCTCATGTACTGATTCTTTGATCCTAGAGATTTTTGTTCAATTTGTACTGGAACCCCAAAAGATTAAAAAGTCACAGAAGCTATGAGTTATAATGACGGGTTTTTAATGTAAGCTACATTGAAACTAAAGTTTCTTCTTTCTCAAAAATTAAGCTGGTATTAATTTTTCTTATTAATATATATATATATATATATTTTTTCTGGGTTTTGGGTCACACCTGTTTGATGCTCAGGGGTTACTGCTGGCTATGCACTCAGAAATCGCCCCTGGCTTGTTGGGACCATATGGGATGCCGGGGGATTGAACCTCGGTCTGTCCTACGCTAGTGCTTGCAAGGCAGACTCCTTACCTCTAGCACCACCTCCCTGGCCCCTCTTATTAATAATTTTTTATTGTTTATTATTTTATTGTAAGTGGATTACAAATCTTTCAGAGTAATATTTTAGGTACATAGTGGCACTAAACCTAGGACATTCCCACCACCAATGCTGTCCTCCCTCCAACCAATTTCAGCATGCTTCCCATATCCCCCTCCTTTGCAAACAACCCTCTCCCCCGCTGCTTGTAGAATGGGCTTTGAATTTGGTGTTTAAAACAGACCTTTTTTTTTGTTTTGTTTTGTTTTTGGTTTTTGGGTCACACCCGGCAGTACCCAGGGGTTACTCCTAGCTCTATACTCAGAAATCGCTCCTGGCAGGCTCAGGGGACCATATGGGATGCCGGAATTCAAACCACCGACCTTCTGCATGCAAGGCAAATGTTTTTACCTCCATGCTATCTTTCTGGTCCCTAATCATTTTTTTTTTATTTCTACTCAATGTTAATACAACTCTTTGGTCTTGGTACCATCAATTTATAAAGCAAAATAAGATGATTCAAGTTATGTGGTTCTTTTTGAAAGGGATAGGAAAAAAAAAAACCAAACCCCAAACCAAACAAACAAACGAAAAGAGCAAAAACATACAAAAATCCTGGAGGGGTCCATTTAGAGGATTATAAATATCAATTTAAAAGAAGAAAAGGGAAAAGAAAAACATCACAAAAAGACAAAAAAAAGGCCAAAATAATAATAATAATAATAATAATAATAATAATAAAAATAATAAAAGAACAGACAAGCTAGTATTAATTTTGGCTTTTTTTTTTTTTTTTGGGTTTTTGGGCTACACCTGGTAATACTCAGTAGTCACCCTGGCTTTTCACTCAGGAATTATTCCTGGCTCAGTGACCGTATGGGATGCTGGCGATGGAACCCAGGTTGAATGCATTCAAGGCAAATGTCCTTCTGGTTGCACTATCTCTCCAGTCCTGTTAATTTTGTACATGTACAATTATATATAATTATACAATAAAATATATACTATATAATTAAGTGTAATCATACATCAGTAATTCCTATCTTCTAAAGAACTTCTTTATTCTTATCTTCTTTTGTTGGAGGGGGCATATTTAGTTGGACTCAGGGGCTACTACTACTTCAGTGTTCTGGAGTTGTGCTTGTTAGGGTTCACATAATCAGGCAGTGCTGTTATCAAACCTGGGGTTCTTGTACGCAAAGCATGTGCTCCAGTCCTCGAAGTTATCTCCCCAGCCTTAAAGAGTTTTTTTTTCTGCAAGTATGGCACCTCATTAAGAGCTCAAAAATACCTACCGAGAGTCAGAGAGTTGACTCCAAGAGTTAAGATTACATACTTTGCATATGGAACCTCTATATTTAATCCATAGCACAGCACAGTCTTTGTAGTACTTATAGTACTACTGTAAGCTCTGACCAGTGAACCAGGAGCAGCCCCACGCAACAACTGCTGCTTTGAAATTATAGGTTATTGTCAAATGGCCAATATTTCTCTTGAAAATCTTTAGTAGTGCATAGTATTCTTTCTGTAACTACTGAGACAGATCTTTACTCTAGTAAGCATTTTACCTGACAAATTACTGATATATATATATATATTGTCTTTTCCTTTGTGTTATTATTTTATGCATGAAGCAGAATTTTATGCATTAGGTAGGATGGTTTATGAGCTATTAGTTTTACTGATAACATACTGGGCAACATTATGAAACTTTTCTTCATTGCTAGTAACTTAAATAGACCCAACTTCCTTATCCCTAAAGGATAAATATGTGAGGCGGTGGGTATGTTAATTCAATGGTGAGAATTCTTTCACAATATATAAAAATATCAAATCACCATTGGGTATGTATTAAATCTCAGACAACTTTGTTGCTTATATTTCATAGATAAATACTTGTTTAAAAAAGAAGAGACAGGAGTTGGAGAGATAGCATGGAGGTAAAGTGTTTGCATTTCATGCAGAAGGTCATTCGTTTGAATCGTGGCCTACCATATGGTCCCCTGAGCCTGCCAGGAGCGATTTCTGAGTGTTGAGCCAGGAGCAACTCCTGAGCGCTACCGGATGTGACCCCCCCCCCAAAAAAAAAAACCCAAAATAAAACAAAATAAAAAAAGAAATAAAAAGAGAAGAGACATTCATTTTTCCCAACATTATTATTCATTCATAGTGGTAATATCTACAAGAATTATATTTTCTGCTTATGAGTAAGGGGGCTAACTTTCTTTTTTTTTTTTGGTTTTTGGGTCACACCCAGCATTGCTCAGGGGTTACTCCTGGCTCCATGCTCAGAAATTGCTCCTGGCAGGCACGGGGGACCATATGGGGCACCGGGATTTGAACCGATGACCTTTTGCATGAAAGGCAAATGCCTTACCTCCATGCTATCTCCCGGGCCCCATGGGGGGGGGCGGCTAACTTTCAAAGGTAACTTTCACACAAACTGTTGATCTACTGAAGCTTTAGTGGAATAGAATGTAATAGAATGAACACTAGGTTAGAAACTTAACAAGAGTTATTAAATAATTTATTATTTAATTAACAATTCAATATATAAACTTTATGATTTAATATTTAAACAAGAATTTAATGGTTTAATGACCAATATTCTTCTGCTTTCACTTTTTTTTCTTTTGATTTAAGGAACTTAAGTGGTGGTGTTCAGATATCACTTTTACTCTGTGCTCAAGGATCACTTGTAGGAAGTGTTTCAGGGAGCAAAGATGGTGTTCAAGATCAAACCCGGATAGGCCCTATGCAAAGCAAGCACCCTACCTGTAGTGTATCTCTCTCCTTCTAGTTATTCTTCAATAATTACTGGATGATCTAATCTCTTCTATTGAAACTCACAATTTAGGGACAATTTATGGCTGTGTCACATAAAAGAATACTTCCCACAATTTAAAAGTAATCTATTCTGCTCCCTTCAGAAATTAACAAGTCTGCACATATAACCATTTGTAGTTCTTAATCTTCTTTTCCTCTTTACACTTACCAGTGTCTCCACTATTAACTCTTCTTCTGGGAATGGCTTTAACTCGCGCAGGTAAGATGGAGTGTTGTTTATCATATTCAGAAGCAACAACTGAATATGATCTTTGGAAGACAGTCCTTTTTGCAAGATCAGTATCAGTTATAGGACTGGTTTCTAAACTGTAGATAAAAAGAAAAACAAATGAAAAAGAAAGTGAGGAGAACATAATTATATTACATGATAACATGATAATATCCAAATATGTGATACTGTATTTATTTTCAACTCTAACCCCCACCCCTCCAAATTCAAAGTTAAATAGACAATAACTCTTTAAATCATAAAAGGCTTCTTTTTTTTTTTTTGATTTTTGAGCCACAAACTTGGCAGGGCTCAGGAATTACTCCTGGCTCTGCACTCAGAAATCACTTGGGGAGGGTCAGGGGACCAACGGGAATGCCGGAGATGGAGCCCATTGCCATTCCGGGAAAGCAGCAAGCATGGTAAATGCCCTGTGCTATTAATCTGGACCTCATAATTGGCATATTTTAAAATGGTATCTATTTCATAAGAATACTCAACAAAAGGGATAACTATATAAAAATCAGAATAAAGGGAGCATGCTAGTAAATGTATCAGGTTTTCTTGGGACCTTTAAGTGCTGTGCTAAATTACCATGGGGCTGTGACATACAGTATTTCCTAGAAAATTTCTAATATAGTCTGTGATACTAATGATACCTATAACTTTTAAAATAGAGGGTTTAACTTTGACTAATCTGGTGTTTCCATTTATCCCTTCAATGTACTTTTTCTCTAAGCTCCTTTTCTTTAGAGGCATTTCACTATCTTTAAAGGCTATACTGTAGACAACATATATATCTAATTAAAATACTTAGTTAATGTAGCTCTCCAAAATTTTGATGGATAATCCAGAGTTTAGCGGGAAAGTTGCGTAAGTATTTTCAATTTTGTAAAATGCTCATTTGCATATACTATGTATATACTATGTTCATTAAAATATCTATTATATTAGCATATCATTATAGCATAATGTTTACATAATGGCATGTCTCTAGAAGGATTAAATATTTTCATTTACTGAGCTATCATGTTCATGGTCATCATGACGGAAGTCCTGCTGTTATTTAAAGCTTACCCTATTAAGTCAACAAATCTCACATATTTTTCCTATTAGCATTTTCTTTAACTTTTTCATAATTTCAATAACTCTGAGTGGGAGGGCAAAAAAAATTTAGAAAAAAAAGTAACTCCACTGTCAACAATCCAGTTAAACATACCTAGCCAAATATCAATGACTATCAGTTTCTAAGTGACATTGTGAAATTATCTTTGATTTATCATATCATTATTTCTTTCAAAGTTTTAATGGCAAATATGCAGATTACTAGTCATGTGTTGTCAGAAGGTGCATTAAACAGCAGTGTTCAAATTCAAGGTTCATTTAAGTACCTCTTCCCTAAGACACTTTCTAAAAATTTTCCCAAGTGATGTGCCTATTAATTTTTAGTATTGCTCTCATAGCAGAGCTAACTTAATATTCATCATTTTTACTTTTTATAACATTCTTCTTAGATGGAAGAATGCACACAAGTATTTCCAGACTTATTTTCTAGTTCAAAATCTTCCTTCCACCAAATACTATCCAACAGAGGAAAGAAAGAAAATACCTTGGTGGCATAGACTTCATATTACTCTCAGGTTCTTCAAAAACATTAGGACTGGCATCAGGAGTCACTGATATGTACGGGGCAGGGACTGATGTTGAACGTAAATATCTCATTTCATCTTGGAATAGGTTGTCATCCTGATAGCCCACAAAATTTTCATGATGATGCCTGCATTAAATCAAACCCAACAGCTTAGTGTATGATGGCAATAGAGCATTCTGCATGTTCAGTATCCTTTGTGAAAGTAAACAAAACAAATATATAACTAATGGTGAAATATTCAAATAACATTTGACCTGGCCATCAAGACATGGATAAATTAACCATATTAGGAAAATAACTTGAGGGTGGTAACAATTAGAAGCCATCTATGTATCTGTCTCCTACAAATCCATTTAGTTTATTACTGGAGGATTCTGATCAAAGAATCTGCACTTCTGAGGGCAGGTGGCTAAAAGAGTAGGATTGGGTGGAATAGGAAGAGGGAATTTGAAGCTCCAGCTGCTGCTTAGGCAAAGGGTTCTTCAAAAACATTAGGACTGGTAGTTGAAAGTCACCCCTATGTAAATAGATGAGGTCAGGAAAGGGGCAAGACTTTGGGGGTGCTTAAAGTGACCATTGGGCTTTGTAGAGGGAAGGGCCCATTTAGCTGAGTGAGATGAGGTGCTGTGACAAGTCTTGGAATAATATAGTTACAGCAGATAGTAAAGGTGAAAGAGAACTGTTTCACCATCTTTAGAGCCAAGTAGTCAGTGAAACTTCAAGGCTGTAAGTTCTACCTGTCCGGGCCATGGCAAGTGGCCAAGGACACAATTCTGCAGATTAAAAGTAGGGCATGTTCCTATACTAGAAAGACACATGTGTCTTTAAGGCACCAACAAGCATTTTAGCAGAGGCAAGAAAAAAATCTATGCAGCAACTTAAAGAGGATTAACTGTGTCTAAACCAAAATCCTATCAATTTTAGACTTAGTGTGGCAGGAGGAAGCCTCCTAGACACCCACTCCTCATTTCTGAGCCACCAGTCTTAAGACTACAAAACCAATTATGAAGAGATGGGGTAATGGACAATACTAACTTTACTATAAAACACAAAATAGGTCCTGCAGAGCAGAAATGGTACAGCCTGGAAATCTAAAATGGATGCTTACTTCACCAGAAAGATGGCATATCTATCTCCAGAATAAGCCAGCAGCAGATTTCCCTCAGTTGGTTGAAAAGGAAAGATCTCTGACCAAAGTTACTGAGGCAAAGAATGGGCTTGGTCCTAAGAGGAAAGGGGGTCATGGGCGATTTCATATATGAGCTAATCCACCCCCCTCTGCCCAGAGCAACAATTCAAGGAAACAATTAACCAACCAACTCAAACCCATATTGTCATAAGAACCACACCATCTCTTTGAGGAATAACAAGGTCAACAAAACACAGACAACAATTACTCTCCTGGACTTAGATATTATAGATATATCTGGAAACTCTAATGGCAAGGGAAGCATAAATAACAACATGATGACATCCTAATACAAAGATTTTATAAAAATAAAGAACAGGGGATGGGGATTTGACTGAAGAGCACATGTCTTGATCAAGTCCCAGCATTTCATGCCTGTGCACTGCCTGGAGTGCTCTCAAAACAACAGCAAAGGGTTGTAACCAGGAGACAACAAAAGTCAAAAAGGCAGCCTACTGAGAGATTATATTTGTACATAATATAGCTAACAGTAATTGGTACAAAAATATGTAAAGAACCCATAAAATGCAGCAACAATAACAATGCAATGCAGAAATGGTCACAAAATCCCAAAGAGCTATTTCTCCAGAGAAGGCATTCAGATGGGCACAGGCATATGAAAATCACTCAACACCATTTATTATGAGGGAAATGTGGTCAAAACCATCTTGCGATACACCTAACACTTTTTAGAAAGGCCTTTAGCCACAGTCACTTATGAGGCTAAGTACTAATAAGGATATGGAAAAAAACGGAGCTCTGGTCCACTGTTGATGGAAAACGCTCTAGAACAATGCAACCTTTATGGAAAATGTTTTAAAAAAGTAAAAGTGCCATATGATTCAGTAATACCACTCCCAGTAATCAAGGCTTTTTCATTTGTGTCTTCATACATGCATTTTATCAGGGAGCTGCTTTTCTTCCAGCAAGCTGGCTGATTTTCTATTTCTCTTTCTTTTTTTGGTGGTTTTTGGTTTTGTGCCATACCCATCAGCACTCAGGGGTTACTCCTGGCTTTGCACTCAGAAATTGCTTCTGGCAGGCTCAGGGGACCATATAGGAAGCCAGAAATTGAACCTGGATCTATCCCAGGTTAGCTGCATGTAAGGCAAATGTTGCTGTGCTACTGCTGTGCTATATCACTCTGGTCCCTCTATTTCTCTTTCATGACTCTACTCAAGTGTCCAGTATTCTGGGAACCCGTTTTTGAATTCCTTGGAGAGAGTAAAGCAATCAGTGTCTTTCATATCCTAACAGCACCCAGTAGCACTACTATAGCTCCTAAAATAATATTTCCAATGTTTCATTTATAAGTCTGACTTCCCACCAGAGTATGCAGTTGGAATCATTTAAATATTAAATGAATGATTGTCAGAGTATGAAAGAACCTTCTAAGAAATAGTTTCTTTCCATTTTAGCTTTTCCCTTGATTAACAGACTGAAATCATACAACCATGAGTAAAAGATAGTTAAATCTTCCTTTCCAGAACATTTTTCTATCTATTATTTAACAAAAATTGAGATAATCTACATGTTTTAAAAAAAACAACCAAACAAAACATCTTACTTTATTTTAGGGTCCTCCTAAGCAATGTTCGAACCCAGGGGTCATGCCAGAGATACTTGGTCATCTTGGCCAGACAGTTCACTGTTAGAATCTGATGATGTGGCCCTGCTTGACTCAGTGGTGCTGGCAGTTGAGAGACCATAGGATTATACTTTGTGATGATGAAGGGTAGGGAATTTGGTGCCAGGATAAAAATCAGAGTCTTCCCAGGCCTCACATGCTTTTTAAAAATAACTACTACCATCAAGTGTGTAATGTACTATCATACAATAATCAAGAGGTCACAAAAAAAGTCAATTTCTAAGGTCTCCCTTTTGTGCAGAATGTATAATGTAGTATGGGTGGGTTTTCAGAAAATATTAACAATATAGTAACTAGCAATCCAAAAGCAATTAAAAAACAATAATTAGTCTGTATTACCTGGCTAGTGTCTGAAGGTAGAGACAAGGCATTTTAACAGCAAGATCCTCAGAAATGCCCTCTTTCACGCTGGGAAGTTGAGACTGGAATGGCTTTGCAGGATAACACAGAATGCTGGGCTCTGCTGCACTGCTCAAGGATAGCAGGAAGAGTGCATTGGCTTTGATCACCTGGTGAGCTTCCATAGTTGGCAAGGCACGAGGCGTCTTGACTTGCAGTGGCTTCCTCCTAGACTGTTTGACCTGGGAAAGAAAAATTTAGTCAGCTTCCCTACTTCTCTTAAAAAAATTACTTATTTATTTTGGGGCACAGGTGGATCTTCCTAGTACCATCCATGTTGGTAGTGTGGGCTTGACGGTTTGGTACTTGATTGGTGATGCGGTGCTGCTAGGCCCAAGGGTGTTGGAGGCCATCATGGCTACACTTGGGGGTATCAAGCACAGATGTTTCTGGGTATCAAGCTTGGACTTTCACAGGTGCAAAGCAAGTATTCCACTTCTAAGCTATCTCCTTAGATCGATTTAAGATTTTAATCAAACACTGCACTTTGAATTTCTAAGAAAAGTCTCAAAACACTCATTTAAAAATAGTAGTATTTTGGACTGGAGGGGTGGCGCAGCAGTAGGGTATTTGTCTTGCACACTGCTGACCTAGTACAGACCATAGTTTGATCCCCCTGCATCCCATATGGTAACCCCAAACCAGGAGCGATTTCTGAGTGCATAGCCAGGAGTAACCCCTGAGCGTCACTGTGTATGACCCACCAAAAAACAAAAACAAATAATATTTTAAATAATATTATTAATAAAAACTAAAATATTAAAATATTTAATTTAAATACTATTATTTAATAATAGTAATTATTTTAAAATAATAATTGGGACCAGTAAACAAAATTTACATTTATGTTTTTCTCTATTTTGTATTGGCTACAAACTCTGTTTTTTCTTTTTCTTTTTTTTTTCTGGGTTTTTGGGTCACACCCGGTAGTGCTCAGGGGTTACTCCTGGCTCCATGCTCAGAAATTGCTCCTGGCAGGCACGGGGGACCATATGGGGCACCGGGATTCGAACCGATGACCTTTTGCATGAAAGGCAAACGCCTTACCTCCATGCTATCTCCCGGGCCCTGTTTTTTCTTTTTTTATTGGAAATAATGACACTTAACTAGTAAAATATAAATGTAATAATCTCCTTTAAAAAAGTGTTGGGGCCAGAGAGATAGCATGGCGGTAGGACATTGGCCTTTCATGCAGAAGGATGGTGGTTCGAATCCTGGCATCCATATGCTCCCTCTTGCCTGCCAGGAGCTATTTCTGAGCATAGAGCCAGGAGTAACCCCTATGTGTGCCACATTTGACACAAAAACTAAAATAAAACAAAACAAAAGTAAGTGTTGTGTATATGAGTGTGTTCAGAAACCATTTTTGGCAAGGTATGGCATGATGGTGAATAATCTGGGGTTTCAAGAGTCCTACAACCTAATTAGAGATTTAAGGGAAAACAGAATGTTCATAAGGAAACGAACAAAGAAAACGGGTGAATCAAGATAGAAAGGTCAAAAGGAAGAGGTACATATTTGTAGACAATAAAGAATTATACAGAAAACATTTTTACCAATAAGGCTGTGCCACATGTTGGTTGTCTTGTGTTCATTTTGTTTTTAATTTTGTTTTGAAAAATGGCTTATGTAGTACAATTACTAAATTATTCTCGATGTAAATGTAGATTTTAAATATAAAATATATAGCAGAATTATTCAATATAATTCTTATAAGATTTACTCTAAACTTCAACATTATAGTCTATCATAATGAAAATGAAAATACCTTTTCCCTTGCAGCAGCCTGTTTTTCACGGAGGTATTTTTCTCTGCAGCGATCACATACCAGATACCAGGTGCTTCCGCCTATACCACCATCACCACAGTTACCAGCCCAGCCTCCACAAAAGTGCCCAATGCTGTTGTAACCTTGTCCACCAGCATATCGGCCACAACCTTGAAACAAGAATGAAAGGTAAGTGATTTTGTAGTACGTTAATAGTTTGATCTTTGTTATTTTATTAAATAATGACAGCTTCAACTTCTTTAGGCCGGTACCCGACTTTTCCCACCCTACTATTAATGTATCAAAAGAATATTCATTCTGAAACAAAATGTAATCAACTCAAAAATGCTGAATATATTAGTCTACACATGAAGGTAAGAAAGATAGGATGTGGGCACATTTAGATGTTTGTTCCCATAAGATGAGATAAACAGATATAAAATGTTGTTAGAATTATGTGTTTTATATTTGGGGCATACCTGGCAGTGTTCAGGGGCCACATCTGTAGGCTTGGGAGACCATGTAGGATGGTGGGGATCAAATCCAAATCAGTTTCATGTAAAGTAAGTGCCTTACCTGCTAAATTATCTCATTAGCCCAGAATTTTTTTTTAAATTTATTTTCTTGGTTTTAGGGCTATACCTGCAATGCTCAAGAGATACTCTCAGATCTGCACTCAAATAATCTTGGTGATTCTTGAGGGAACCATATGGAATGCAGAGGATGAAACCTGGGTCGGCCACATGTAAGGCAAGTGTACCTGCTGTATTATTGATCTGACCCCCAGAATTATTTTTCAAAGAATTCCATCTTTTACAAAAGGTTGCAGGTTTATAGGAAAATAAAAAAATTATCAGAATATATGAACTTTCTTTCATGAATAGCTGCAGATTCTCATATTTGTCTAAAATAGTTTAATTGAAGAAATAGCTGAAATAGCTGAGTAGAAAATGCTCAAAGAAACCCATTTACTGTAAAAGTTCAATTTTTAAAAGGAAAACACTAAAATAAAGGAAGAGTTAATATTGACATCTCCTCTGTATAGACGAACATGTCATTTTTTCTATCTTTGTATCTATATTTTAATGGCATTTACTGTGTATCTTTTCTATCTTTGTATCAGTATTTAAATAGTATTGACTGAGTAACAAAGATTAATTGACATTTGAAAATTTGATACATCAAAATAAAACAACTCAATTTTCTTACCTATTTTCCACAAAACTTATGCTGGTACTTAACTCTGAAATGATCAGATACTATAGATTTTGGATATTTCCCAATATTTAACCTAATTCATTGATATTAGAATATCATTTACCTGGATGAGCCTGTCTCATGTGATATGTCACTGGGTATGGATGTGACTCTCCACACAGCTCACAGATCGTGTCTTTCTCTGGTCCTCCGACTGCCAGCTGGGCCATCTCCCCAAACAAATTACCCCTGGGCCGGACTTCTGCTTTTTCTTTTTTCTTTTTTTCTTTCTTTGCCTTCTTATTCTCTTTTTCACACTCTTTCTTTTTCAAGACTGCACAAGAGCCAGGACTTGGAAAAATCATATTTTGAGATGCTGCTTTGATAGTAGCCAAAGAGATATCCTCCCAAAAGGCAACTAAATGTTGTAAAGTTAAGGGAAGAGGAGACTTAGACTTCATTGAGTGATGCATGGACATTTCAAAAGCAGCTTCAGCTTTCCCATCCTCGCATTTTTCATGTAGAGGTGGTTCCTTAAGCATGGACAACACTTTATTTTTGTTGATACTGCCCATTTTAGATATATCTGGGCCATGAGGAGAAATGTTAAACATGTTCAGTGCAGATGAGATTTCCAAGGAGTGCCTATTTTTCAATTTGGTTTCCTTTTCCTCTGTAGGTTGCTGGCTACTTAAGCTACTTCTTATTGGTGCATGTTCTTTGGAAAGTTCCGGATTAAATTTCAGGAAAGAAGAACAAGCCATTGCATCATGGACTATGCCTTCGTGCCAAAGGAAAGAGGCAAAGACTGCTCTGGCACACTCTGCCACAGAAGGTGACATGGCTTGCTTGGCTGGCTCCAAAGGTTTCGAACCCTCTCCTTTGAAAAGAAAGCTAGATTTTTCCTTTTTGGGCCTGGTGTGCCTATTGGCACATTTCCGACTTATTTTGGGGGATGCTCGCATGTCCTGTTCGTCTTTCAGGGGTGCTTTTCCTATGCTGAAATGAACTTTATTCGAAGCTTCATCAATACTCTTAAATTCACTGCCTTCATCACAGGTAGTATCTGTTAGGCTATTGGTTTTCAAAGTGCTTGATGTACAGACTTCCACCACCTCACTGTGAAGGTTTTCTTGTACCACATGTGGGGAGGGAGCTCTATTTTCAGATCCAGGGGAGTCCTTAGAATCCTTTGGTCCTGATTTTGGTTTCGGTGAGGTGGATCGTCCTCTTAATGGCTCTGTGAGAGGCATTTTCTTCTTGCGGAGGGTATCTGGGTCGAGCGTGTAAGAGTCTGATTTGGAACGTTCCCGAGGAGGATCAAGTTTTGTCTTAGCAGGAGCAGTGCTTTTTTGAGGTAGATTTTTCTCATTTGGTGAGGAGGAACGTGGAGAACTAGTACCAGATGGGCTAGACCTATTGGCTGGGAGAGACTTTGGCTTTGGAGATGATGACCGAGAGCCTGGACCTGGGGATTCGGCTCTGAAGCCAGATGACACTCTCCCATCAGATTTTATTGTCTGCAAGGTGTTATGGTTGGGGGACAGAGACCTACTATGTGAATCTGACCTCAACTTTGCTGCATCAGATTTCAACAGGAGAGATTCACTTGCTGACAAACCGTCTGTTCCCCTCAGCTTCTTCTGATCAGCAGTAGTTCGACTCATACGTCCTTCAGCTTTAACTGATCTGCTGTGTTTGGAGGACAGTTCTGATTTTCCTGGTGTGGAGATTGTTCTAGAAGATGCTGAGAGAGTCGCTCGGTCACCTGCATGATCCATTTCATAGTAAAAACTTGTTAATAAAAGGGTAATTTGTTGATAAAAGTCTAACAAATAAACACTGAAATTTAAAGAGCTGAACATATTTTGCCACAGAAAAAAATTAATTGAGGAACACGCAAAAAAGGGAAAACAGTTTTCATAAGATTGACTATGTCATCTATATAACTATTTTGATCAGAAACCATTTTCCTGCTACAAAATAAATGGAACAAATAGAACCAATACACCGGTATGATTTATCATCTGTATATGAACCTCACCTCTAGTATGATAATTAGAATCTAACTCCAAAGAGGTGTAAGGAGGAAAAGTACATCACTACATTTTGTTTAGTTAAGAGAAATTAAGAAAACAGAAGTATTGAAAAATGCGCAGCAGTCAAGTTAAATGCCTTGCATCTTTTTTTTTCCAACAGAAAGTGTTGAAATTTAAAAGCTAAATTATATATAGCTATTTTTAAATGTATAAATTAGTAAGTAAAGAGACAATTTCACTGACTGTTCAATAACTTGCAATTAAAATATAAACACTCTAAAGCCATTAGTTACATATAATTCCAATATCATTATTTGAGCAAGTTGTAGTTTAAAAGTTGTTTACTTTTTCTAATCGTAGGGTTTCGTTGGCAAAAAGTAAACGAATTATAAAAGATAGAATTCGTGGAACAAGTCTAAATCATGGGACTTAAAATTTTGAATTAGGATAATGATGCAATAAAAGGAAAAAATGCAACAAATGCCTTTTTCCCCCTGAGAAAAGTAGATATTTTTATGTGGATACCACTTGTTTCAGGCATTCATGCTCTCATTCTGGCCCCTCCTTCCTTCCAGTTTCATTCTTTGCTTGGAGGCAGGTAGTCAGGCCTTTTCTGCACTGAGTTAGCGGCATAACTTTCAACTCACTTCTTAAATTTGAGTCCTTAATTCACGTTATATAAAAGTATCTGATATAAGTGTGTTAAGTGGTACAAAAGTCATAAACCTTGCTAGAAATGTTCGTATATTTTTATATTTGACCTTGGAGCTATACTTGGTGATGCTGTTAGAGTGGGGGGTGAGAGTGCTGGTGGGATGCCCTTGGTGGTACCAGGAATTGAACCCAGGACTCCAGTTGTCAAGAGTGTGTGCTTCAGTATTCTGAGCTCTTTCTCTGACTAAAAAAATACTTATCTATTTTTTAAAGATCATAGCACCTATTAAAGCTCTGATATAATTGTTACCAGTTGCACATTATATGGAGGTTTATTTGTATTTTGCTTTTAGATGAAAGAGAGATGTGATCAATGTGCATAATGTAAGAAAAGCCATTTTTTGCTTGCCTGTGATGTGTGGAATGAGTTCATACTCTAAAGGTGCAGAGAAAGTCTACCCTTCTAAAGGACTCATAGAAATTGTCTTTTACTTTTCACAGATGTACTGTCAGGAACAAATACTGTTCAATAAATATTTGTTGAATGAGAAGTGAACTCCTACTTTCTTGATTATTTTTCTTTCACAATTCCTGAATCCTGAAATTCTATGAAAATTCACATTTCATAATCATGCCTTCTGAGACAGGAAGAGGTGACAAGAATTACTGCTGCATACGGGATAAATGTTTTACAATGGAATCATTTACCATTTTGCAGTTAAACAAGCATGTGTGGCAGACAGCTTATTATAGCACACTGTTTAGCTGAGTATTTTAAATGCAAAATTACATTCTTTAAAAGAACTCTTCCCATTATTTTGATAATAAAAATAGCTAGTGAATATAATGCTTTGGTTTCTTACAATTCTTCACTGTCCTGTCATAAATTTCACTTGTCCATGTATGTGTTCTTATTTTTATAGATGCAGCATTAAGATTCCAATTATATTTGGAGAAAAGAATTAAGATATGAAAACATGGATAGTATTACAGATATTAAGATGACTTTGTAGGATACATAATGAAGCTTGTGAATGCAATAGTATAAAAATAGCTTAAGAAAACTGCTGCCTGTCTCATTGAGGTAACCAAATCTAGAGGATGAATTTTAGAAATTGTATTTGAAAGATTTACACAGCCTACTTAACTAACAGTAGCTTGAGGTGTGATGACTAGTGTGTTACTTTTATGATAGCTGAAAATGCCTTCTTTATAATTTTGGAAGTTGTGCCTTATATAATGAAAAATCTAGGAAAGTTAAAACAATTCCTTTAATAGGCCTCTGTCTTTCTAAAAGATCAATATCTGAAGTAACAGAGGTATGTTCTCTAACTTAATGGTGTGGATCTCTTTCTAAGGAATTTTTTTCTATCCAGGTCATTAGTTATCACTGACATCCATAATGATCAGGAACACCATTTCATATAGTCTAACAGAATTGCTAACTAGCCAGGGTAAGAAAGTAGGGGGGCTTTACATGTGGGATGCCTAGATTTTATTCCCTGGCAACCAGATAGTCCTCCAAACACTGCTGGGAACAACCACAAGCATAGAGCAGAAAGTAGCCACCACGCAATAGAGTGTGTGGCGCCTCTCCCAACACCCACAGCAAGCAAGCATATGCACCTGTTTAATTTCTATACCTCAATAGCTGTAAATGGTTTCTTAATGACTGTGAGTTTAAAGTTGGGTATTTGCTGAAGTCTTGCAGAATTATTTCTTGCTGAGATCTACTTGTCGAATATTAATTATACTCTTTTGGAAAATTTACTTTTGTAGAGAAGGTAAATCTCCAATTAAACATTTTATTTATTAGAAACTATTTTTGTTAAGAGTAGCAAAACCCATAAATTTTTTTCCTTAAGATTTCAAAAATATTGAGGAGAAAGCAAATCATGTTGTTCTATATCATGTTGTTACTTCTTGCACTATCAATAAACAAACATTTGTTTGCCATCTTAAGATTACAGAATAGTTCCATATTCATAATGAATTTTAATGATTATATAAATATATCATATATTACTATTAATTATATTAATGCTATATTTAATGATTATATTGATCATTTATGTAATTCAGTGACTTAGGGGAAAAATTTTAAACTCCAAAAATTCTGAAGAAATAACAAAGGACAGGATGAAAATTCAGTACATTCAAATAAATTAGAAAACAGGTTAATGCTATTTATTTCTTAATGACCTATTAAGAAGTCATAACCCAATAGGGTTACATGATACATGTAACTGTGCTATATATTATATTGTAACGTTATACACTTTTGTATTATAATATAGTCTCTTTCAGGTTAGATAACACTATGGACACTCTCTATACAGTTCTATAATAATATTATTGTACTGTCATTAAATATAGGACAAACAAAATATTTTTAATTCATTATTCTAAGAAAAAAAACAAAAACTTAAGTAATTCTCTAGTAAAACAGGAATCACAAGTATTTATAAAACACAAAGCATGCTTTTAAAAGTAACTGAAAATTTGTATAACAACAATGGCTCAAAAATTATAAGATTAAAATATTAAAATGAAGTCACTAAAAAATATTAAAAAGAAGACTCATGCCAGACAGGCGTATACAGGTTTGTGTGCCCTGATAACAAAGTTAAATTATGAAATTTTATCCAAGTGTTTTTCATAAAAATCAGAATAGAAATTTCTTATATAACATAACAGAAAACGAGTTAAAAAAATAAATCACATAAGAGGGCCAGAGACAGTAGAGTAGACAGGTGTCTGTCCACTGCAAGTGACTGATCTGGGTTTGATCTCTGGCAACCCATATGGTCCTCTGAGTCTGCCAGTAATGATCCCTGAGCACAGAATCCAGAAGTAAAACAACAGAGCATAAAGTGTTTTATAAGCCTCACACATTTGCTATTTTGTTCTGATAATAGTGAATTTGATAATCTCCAAATTATTTGTATCAAATGTGTTTTATATATAATAATTTAAGTTTTAAGATTTCATACAAGTTTTCAAGCTAAGTAATATTTAAAATAAACGTGCATAAAATTACAATAATCAGTATTGTAAAGACAAATAGATTCACCACAAATTATCCTAAAATATAATTTTATGTAAAACGATAAACTTTAACCTTCAATTGTGAAATGGGATGACAATGACTGAAGTGAATTTAAACTTCTTTACCGAAACCTATGTTCATTAGGAATGGCCCATACATGAATGCACACATACCCACCCTTGAGTTTTTGAGACAGAGATGAGAGAGCAGAGGCAGGCCCAGCTACACCATAATTTTTGTAAATGCGCTCACGAGAAGCAAGGTTGCGAGATGGAGATTCTACAGTGGAAAACATTGGCAAAGAAGCAGCACAGATTCAATGGAAAAAAAAATTAGCAGAGAACACAAGCAAAAACAAAGCATTTCAAATGACACGTAGCTAATTGTTATCCCAAAGGTTATAGTTCTGCTAAATTTCTAAACAAGTTTGTATTTCTCTAAAATTAAACCTGAAAAACAAACGTCAATTTAAAGAATCAATAGCAATGACAATAGCTCCAAACATGTTTACTTAAATGTTAAGTGTTCAGAGCAAAATTAGGTATCTCTTTTTAGACAGTATTTCTTTAATTCGAGTTTTATAATTTTGGTGCTAATTTAATTAAAAATTTACTTTATGCTTTTTCTATCAAATGGTAGAAAATTAATATTATTTCTAGTTTAATATAGCATCATTTTGTTTTCTTCACAGAACAAGATTGATTGTTCTGGTATATATCTTAGATTATAATTAATTCAACATTTATGATTGACTTAATATTAAGCCTGAGTCCATCTTCAGTTAAAATGTATTAGTGTTCATAACTATATTTGGTGTTAGTTTTATAGATCTTATTACAAAATTATTTCATGAGGAGCCTCATAGAACAAAGCAAAGCAAATTTACATCACTAAAATATTAAGACACATAATGACCTATCATGCAGAAACTGAAACATTCAAAATTAAACAATATATCTTTTTAAAAGAATAAAAGCATTAAAATAAAAAAAAAGTCTTTTAAAAGCAATACATGAAAACCCTCTAAATTCAAATGAAATCCTTTTATATACATTTATAATTCATGGCAAGCAAATGTCATTGAGCTGAAATAAATTCAAATATTCTTAATAATAGTAAAATTAAAAAATTAGATATGCACTTCACTTAAAACAGATTAACTGCTAACAGTTTTATGGTTAAGATTAAAGATAATCTACTTTTAAACTAAGTCAACTGATGTAAAGTTCCAAGGCACTAAAGAGAAAATGATAATAGAAGTCAAGGGGTCAGAGCAATAGTACAAAGGACAGGGGATTTTATTTGCAGGTGGCAGACAGAGTTGGCCCCAATATCCTTTATGGACTTCCTAGCCCTGCCAGGAGTGATCCCTAAGTTCAGAGACAGAGGTAAACCATATGCATGGCCAGGTGTGGTTCAAAACAAAAACAAAATTAAATAGTCAAATTTCTGATCTAAGAGAGTTTATCTTCCAGTGAAAGAGATAGAATGCCTGCACATTAGAAAAAGTGGTGACAAACTATTGTCATAAACAAACAAACATATGTTAAACATTTAGGGTGTGAGGTACAGAAGAGACCAACACACTGCAGTAACCTATGATCACAAAATAAAGGAGTGTAGGATAAAGACTGGAAATGTATGTCAATTAAGTAGGTAATATCCAGCAGGTGTGCAGGAAGATAGTAGTACAATCTCTACCAAATAGTGTTGAAAGAGCCAATACCATAAGATCTAGAAATTAAAAACTTATAGTGAATAATATTCACACATTAAATAGGTCAAGTCTGTAGGAAAGGGGTCCTTGTAGTAGAACCAAGAGACAAAGATAGGAGTGAGCAGAGATATGGCGTATATGTATAATTAAATTATATTCAGTTAATAAATGTTTGGTCTACATAAATGTTGGTAACAGCTAATTTTTAGTATATTTAAGAACCTTTCATTTTCTAAAACACCTTAAGTTACTGGTACTGCAAAAGAAATTCTTAGCTAGTTAAATCATATAACACAATTATAATTATCGTTAAAAATATCAGGGGAGACAACTTTTAACTAGAAGAATAATTCAAGGGGACTGTCAAGGTGAAAAAAAATCTGCCAATATTGACTTTAGCAGAACACAGGAGGAAGAAATCACAAGATGATTTCAACTGGAAGCACCTACAAACTACTGACTATTAAGCTGTTATAGGGTTCATCCTTCCAATTCATCTATCTTAGTTTTTCAGTAGTGCTTTTGAGTTTTACTCTACTCCAATGTTCACTGTAAGCACTATTCACAATAGCCCAAATTAAAAAGATAACCCAAGTATGGATAAAGTAAACTATAGCATGTACACACACACACACACACACACACACACACACACACACACACACACGAAAACTTCTTGCCTTTAAGAAATAATGATATGCAACTGCATACTCTAGATTGGGAACATATGCTGAGTGAAGCAAGTCAGAAAGAGATGGACATACACAGTATGATCTCTCTTACATAGAAACACATGGTAGGGAATAACAAATGCCCAGAAGCATCAGAAACTAAGAACTAGTCGTCAGTGGTGGGGTGGAGGAAACTGGGACAATGGTGGAAAAAAGTGAACACTGGTGGAAGGTGTAGTGTGAAAAAGTTTTACTCTTAAAATTCTACCATTAACGGTTTTGTAAGCCATGATGCCTAAAATAGAATAAAACATTTTCAAACAATTTAGAGTATATGAACAAAAATAAATGTTCCATTTCTTTTTAAAATTGTTTATTAATTTTGTTTATTAAACCCTCCCTTCACCAATGCAACCTTCCCATTACCAATACCCCCTAACTCCCTCCTCCCCTATCCCTGGCCTGTATTTAAGATAGGCATTGGAGTGGTAAGAACTCTAATAGCATTCCATTTATTACCTTCCCTGATACTAAGACAAGCAACAGTAATCTTAATTTTTAAATGTTTATTGTTTCTTTTTTCTCTCTGAATAATAATATTAAATATTTATTAAGATGCTTAATTTAATTAAATCTTAAAATACAAATTTAATTAAATATTAAAAATTAAACCTACTGAATCCCCCCCAAACCTATTGAATCTTAAAAATTTATTTATGCCTGTGTCCTAGTTTTTTTAGTTGAAAATTCTGAGCAAGTACTTTTATGTGCATACTTAGGTCTCAGAAATAATTTTTAAAAAGTGTAATCTGAAATGCAAGCAAGCAGGCTGCAGATGTTCTTAAAAATAAAAATCTGGGGCCCAGGAGATAGCATGGAGGTAAGGCATTTGCCTTTTATGCAAAAGGTCATCGGTTCAAATCCCGGTGCCCCATATGGTCCCCGTGCCTGCCAGGAGCAATTTCTGAGCATGGAGCCAGGAGTAACCCCTGGGTATGACCCCCAAACCAAAAAAATAAATAAATAAATAAATAAATAAATAAAATAAAAATAAATAAATAAAAATCTTTGGGCCCGGAGAAATAGCACAGCAGCGTTTGCCTTGCAAGCAGCCGATCCAGGACCTAGGGTGGTTGGTTCGAATCCCGGTGTCCCATATGGTCCCCTGTGACTGCCAGGAGCTATTTCTGAGCAGACAGTCAGGAGTGACCCCTGAGCACTGCCGAGTGTGGCCCAAAAACCAAAAATAAATAAATAAATAAAATAAAATAAAAATCTTTTTCCCAATGATTGTTATTTGCAAGGAATGAATAGCAACTTTACATCAGAGAAATCAGATATTTGAACAATTGATTAACACTAAGCATAATCATGTCCTCCCATAAGGAAATACACTGTGATACAAAGAAAATTAAAACAAAACCATACAAACAATAAAAGAAGCTCATTCTAAAATATTTTAGGCTAACTTATACATGGAGAAAGAAACAATAGAAAGCAGCTCAGAGTTGCAAATCTGGAGAGACAAATATTAACAATTAAGCAGAGGTGCCATTTAATTCATTTATTATTCTTGCAGGACCTGAAGATTTATCAGAGATAAGTTGAGATACAAAGTAATTCAGAACTAATGCTGTATAGCTGACATGTAGAAGCAAAATCAATGGAGTGGCTCTGTTTCATTATTGATTCTTTTTACTAGATACTCTTTTTTTATTCAAGTTCAAGATTCATCAGTT
The DNA here is from genome assembly GCA_004027635.1 of Crocidura indochinensis. NCBI lineage: Eukaryota > Metazoa > Chordata > Mammalia > Eulipotyphla > Soricidae > Crocidura > Crocidura indochinensis. The sequence continues at coordinate 42,737 of PVKC010001508.1, forward strand.
GACTATGGACAAGTCATTGAGAATTTTCTTATTTCTGAAATAAGAACTGGATAACTCTTGTATACCTTTGGGATATAGGCAGATAGCTTTCCACACATTGGCCAAGTCTAATCTTTTTTTCTATAAAAACACTGTGATTACAGACATGACTATGGCCAACTCTTATCTTATTATCAATTTGCCAATTCTAAGAACTACATAAATTTGAAAGGAAAAAAGTAAATTATACAACAGTAAAACAAATGCCTTACTTGTTTGTTATTTCACCCCTATAAGTTGTAACTATACAGGGAAAACAACCAATCTGAAAAAAAGCAAATAATCTAATTGTTCAAATTTAAGATGTTTTAAATATTTATACTTAAGAACAGAGTTGTTATAATTTATCATTAGACATGTTTAAAAACATGGTCTCTGAAATCAGTAGAACCAATTTTGCTTTCTTGCTCTACTATTTTACTATTTATGCTTTCAAAACAAATCAGTTTTCTTATTTGTAAAATGGAGACAGAACCTCAAATGAAGAGAATGAAAGAGCTTAAGTATAATGTTGAGCACACAGTGGTGGTCTTTGGTATAAGAAAAACTACTAATCCAGTTTTCTACAAAAATATTTTAGTGCTGCAAGATGAAAGCTACTTTTATTTTACTAATTAGTGAAGTTCAGAATGATCAATTTTTGAAAGTAAGTCAAAGGCAGCTAGAAAGAATTGTAGCAAGTTCAAGATCACCTTATTTAAGTAAATTCAGCTATATTTAAGCATATAATGCTTTAACACAATCCTAATTTGCTTTTAAAACATTACAGTCACTTTTAGATTCTACAATTTATAATGAAAAAAGCTATAGGGCCAAAGAGAGAGTACAAAGGGTATGGCACTTGCCTACCACAGGGCCAACCTGGGTTTGATCCCCAGAATCTTGTATGGGCTCCCCAGAATTTCTAGGAGTAATTCCTGAGTGTAGAACCAAGAATAATCCCTGAGCATTGCCAGGTGTGGCCTCAAAACAAAAATAAATTAAAAATCAATACTTTTGTTTCGGGAACTTGAAAGTCAAATTTCAAAGATTCTTTGCTGCCAAATCAAATGTGTTTGTAAGCAAATCTGAGTAGCTCCCATTGTTGGTAGTAGTGGTAAGTAGTGACTGCAAAAATTGCTAATACAGACAATTCTAGATATAATACAGTCCAAGACAATGATAAAGGAGTAGTATTCTTGATAGCATTTACTTATAACAAGCAAAAAACCATACTGATACAACGGCATTTGGAAGCTTATTCTTGGAATTCAACAATTTTAAGGTCTATATATTTTATTTTGAAATATTTTATTAGATATGGAAAATTAAAAAAGGATAGTTATACTTGATTGAGAAGATACAAAAAGAATCCACTACCACGTTATTATTTCTAGGTTATCTTGTCTGATGTCACTAATATAAGCAATTTAATTTTTTAAAATTTTAAGATTTTATATCCAATATGGATTATTTTTCTAAGTTGAGATTTTTATTTTTATTTTTCTCCTTGTCTTTACCTTAAAACAGTTCCTAAAACTAGGTTCATCTGTAAATATAAAGTTTATTGCTCCATAAAATGTGTACATGCACTTTACCTTTACTTCATTCTTTTCTAACATTGATGAATGAGGAAAAAAAACTTTTATGCACATGATCCTACTATTTCTACAGGGAATTCTTACTTTAAGATTATTAAACTGGGGGCCCGGGAGATAGCATGGAGGTAAGGCGTTTGCCTTTCATGCAAAAAGGTCATCAGTTCAAATCCCGGTGCCCCATATGGTCCCCCGTGCCTGCCAGGAGCGATTTCTGAGCATGGAGTCAGGAGTAACCCCTGAGCACTGCCGGGTGTGACCCAAAAACCAAAAAAAAAAAAAAAAAAAAAAAGATTATTAAACTGGTATACAACTCTTTGTCGACTGGCTAAAAATGGACTATTACTACCGAATTAATTTCATTAACTACACTTGCCTCTAAATAGGGCAAGCCTAGAAAAGCTTATATATATATATATATATATATATATATATATATATATGAAAGAGTATTCTTTGGTGAATGAAAGTAAAAAAGAACACAATGAATAATACTGTTTGCTAAATAAACTATAGCCATGCCTAATAAAAGCTAATCTAGGTGACAAGTATCCAAGTAAAAATAGTTACACAATTTTTAAAGAAAAATAACTAAAACTTATATATGGATGTACTTTATTAAATCAAAAGAACCACTCATTTGAATTCAAGCAATGGTTAAGTAAGCTAAGACTTTCATAAACCAGTTCAATTAGTGAGAATATCTATAGATCATAACCAACCAGTGAACTGAAATTTTAAAAATAGCATCCTGTCATACTGTGAGGAACTCTTGAAAAGTTTATATGGAAGTCTCTGGAAAGTTGTAAGAAATAAAGAACACTCTGTTCTGTGTAATTTGCTTGGGTCTGTTTTCCAGATCAATGTGAATTACTATCATGAATGAAGGAACAGAATAATTCCAGACAAGAAAAGTGTATTCAAATGATCATATTAAAATGTTAAGAAAAAGAATGACACACACACAAAGCAAAGGGAGAAATAATGCTTGAGGATACTTGTAATTTTAAGTTGCTATACTCTCTTCCATGGATGCCAAATTCACTTAAAAGAAACAAATCTGCCCATAAAATCTCTCTTTAATACCTGCTATAATCAAATAGGTTTACTCTTGTGGGGCATCTCTAATAAAAATTCAATGCAAAACAAAAAAATTTCTATGACTGATACTTAGCATAGTTTTACATGTTAAATTTTTTTAAATTAAGGATTTTCTTAACAAACTCTAGCCTGCATTTGCTTAGAATTAGAATAAAGAGTAATGGTCTTCAAATGTATGATTAAAAACAAATGGCTAAGCTGTAGAAAGTCCTAGCTTGAAATAGCTTAAATGGTTTAAAAAATATGGGAAGGGTTTAACATCTTACATTAACTAGAACCAATGAGGTGAGTTGATAGATATTTAATAATTGATAAACAACTCAGAACAAAGCTTCAGAAATTGCTTGATGAGGCAAGTAAGACTGACAGACTTACTCTGAAGCTGAGGTTGCTGGAAGGAAAGGGGCTGTCCGAACACAAATGGGCTGTGGACTAGGGAAGAGGGAGGTTTTGCAGCTTGATCAAAGATGGAAGGAGCTGGGAGATTGGGCCGTGATTGAATGGAATTCAATATGGCACTCAGTTGGTCACCTGCAGTGGGCAAAACAGTCAAAACTACAACTTGTTATTTATTAACATCCAAAATGGCAAAGTAAATGGTGCTTTATGACATTTTGATAAACACTAAATTAAACTATGCCAATTAAAAATGTTTGGAAGTTTGGTGATAGTTATCCTCAAATTTGGGACCAAAATTTGCATTGTTTTCATATGGAAGCAGTCCACCAAAGTCTTAACAAAACTGCCTGCCTACATAAATAAATCCACTTCTATTCATATATAACATCTAGCAGAAACAAAGAGAAGAGTCTATGAAGAAAATATATGATAGTCTTACAACAATAAATGAAGAACTAAGTAATGATGTCTTCATGATGACTAATCACCCTGTTTCATATGCAGCTTACATTATACAGAAAACAAGCAAGTAATATGAAACAGGTTTTTTGAAATATATCAAATACAAAGTACATGCTATTAACTTTGTAATATATTCATAGTATGGATATTTTAGGTACTTACAAAAATTGTACTTTAAAAAGTTAAGAAGTCTCTTGCTTAGATTATTAATAAACCATAAAACCTGCAAGAAGAAATATGAGCTACCCAATGTGAAAAATACCTCAGCAATAAATTTTAGGGTTTGGAAATATAGTACAGTGGGTAGAGGATACCGGCTATGCTCAACTAACCCAAATTCAGTTTCTGGCACTGCAGATGATCTTCTGAGTTCTGCGAGGAATTAATATCCCCAAGCAAAGAAAGTACGAGTATTCTCTGAACACTATGAATGTGGCCCAACAATAAAATATTTGGACACCTTTCTTTAAAATTAAATGCAAAGGAATTTAACCAAAAGAATTTTAAAGTACTAAAGACTATAATTAGATAAGTTGCTTATAAGGACATGCAGTTTAAAGGATACTAAAGAAGATAAAAGAAAAAAATGTCTTGACTGATTGTTGCAAAACTGGATAAAAGTATCTTTCTAGTTATTCCCAAGTTAAAATTTTCAAATGACTCACCAAACACAAGAAATATTATAAGCAAAGATTCTTATATTCAAACTACACAGATTTTATTTTTAAAATATTCAAGCTAAGGATTTACAGGAATATTTTAATAGAGTAAAATTCTATAACATTCCCTTAATAAAAGACTTTGTAAAAAAAATTTTAGGGAGAGATGGGCTAAAGAACACTGGAATGGTGAAGGACAGAGATGGACACTCTGGTGGAGGGTGTGGTACTGGAATTTTTATTTATGAAACTAAATCAGCAACAGCTCTGTGAATCAAACTGTTTATAACAAAACAGAACAAAAAACAATAGAACCCCCAAATTTCTTACTGTGGGCAGTATAAGGGCTGGATAAAAGGGAACTACTATTAAGATAACTAAATGTAGGTATAGTTAGTCAATTTTAAGTTTGAGAGTATCTCTTTGCTCCATATAAACAAATGCATACTATTTTTAATAGTAAAATCATACCTTCAAAGTGTAAAAATTTATTTTAAATACTAAATGTTTTTAGAAATGTTTGTAGCTCTTTCAAGCTGATACTTTAGTATCAGCTGATAATTTAGTAAGTTGCTGTGATATCACCAGCACAATTTAATCTTATAGAGTAAAGCTAACAAATTAATTAATAAGCATGACATTGAAAATAGATCATAAAAGTGTAGTAGGTAATTATGCACTGAGATTTTTAGGACTGACAAAAGAAGAAAGGAACAAGAGCAAAATATCACCCACGCATTTACCCTTGCTTCAAATGAAGCTTTAGCACTTAGCTTACTAAATTTGAGCTATTAGAAATATACAAGCAGATAGTACTTAAGCCTAAACAACAGGAACCACAATACAGTAGGGAAAGAAAAAAAGAAATTTTTTTTAGCCCCCAAAGATAATTTAAGAATAGGTTTCTTCCATTAGAGAACTTGAGAAAGTAGCAAATATATTATACGAAAAGTAGTTTTATTTTAAATTGGTTTATTTTCTGGGCCAGAGAGATAGTATAGCCAGCATGGCACTTGGCTTGCATGCAGACAACCCTGGTTCTATCCCCAACATCCCATATGGTCTCCTGAGCCTGCCAGGAATGATCCCTGAGAACAGAGCCAGTAGTAATCTTTGAGCATCACTGGGTGTGGCCCAAAAGCAAACAGGCAAAACAATTGGTTATTTTCTATAGATTGATATAATTTTGCATTTTTAAACTATCTTATTATTTATCTTGTTCCACAAATCAGGTATTATAATGCTGGATATGATCGTTGAAATAAAATCCTAAAATGGCTAAAATAACAGATTAAAATAAAATTACTTCATTAGTCTATCATGTATGTGGCATCCATCATCAAACTATAAGTTACTGCTGAAATATGGCTAATTTTGAAGGACTCAGGCTCAAGAAATAGAAAAGAACATGAATGTGTCTGAATTTGCATAGAAATGCAAATTTGGATAAAATACTGTCATACACTATTCTAAAACTTGTCTATGATACTGACTTTTCCATTAATGAAGCTTCAAGCAATGCATGTTCATGTGTGTGCGTGTGTATATGTCCACACCTGGCAGTACACAGGGCTTAAACCTGGCTCAGCTGAGGAATCAAACCTAGTAAGCTTGAGGGACTTTATAGGGAGTTAGGGATAGAATTGTATCAGCTGCTTGCAAGGCAAGCACTTAAATCCATCTTATTCCATCTCTGACCCCATAACTTTGTATATTTTATATTCATGTGGCTTAGAACTTCTTTGCAACTAAGTTTAATTGAACATGTCAAATTTAAACACATTATTTCATAAAATTCTATATTCTATATTTTTGGTTAGACATAAAAGCACATGTGTAATAAAACGTATGCATTATATTACTTGAAATTAATAATCAGCTTTTCAATGTTCATTTTGAAAATTTTTCGTTCATTAATGTAAATAGTAATAGTCGATGATAAAATATCCTTTCACTAGAAAGAGTAATAAATAATCTTTAAGATGAGTATCTTAAGAACTATGAATGTCTTTAAAATAGGAACAGTATGAAACAAAAAAGGAACCAGTATGAAAAAAAATGCCTAAAAACTTAAGTTTAAGTAAAACAAGGCTGTCTCCAAAAACACATTTGTAAGTATTTTGAATGTTAGTTTCTTAGGTAAAAAAAATGAAAATTTTGTGAAATAGAAAAATATATAAAAAAGCTAATAAAAAAATTAAAATTAAGTGCAAGTCTCACATTTAAACACATACCTTTATTATTTCCGAGTCCATAATCGAATCCCTGGGCACTGCAACTTGCCCCTTTATTAAAGGCTTGCACTGAGAAAGGGCTTGGAGGAGGAGTTTGAGAATTTTGATCAAGAAGGACTTGTTCTACAACAAAATACACAGCTATAAAATTAATTTATGTATGTTATCCTATTTAAGGAACAAAATTATTTTATGATGGCTAAAATACT